>BQNB010076619.1:0-25856 GCA_026074375.1 Tanacetum coccineum
TGTTAATTATGAATTCTATACGTGTCTACTTTCCGCTGCGTACTCGTGTTAATGGTTAATTAGATTTAAAATCCCAACACCAACCTCATGAGTAACAAACATGGCATGCCCCATATGCAACGAACCAGTCACGTTCGGAGGCGGTATTGTAACAACAAAAGATTCATTTCCCTTGTCGAAACTCGGCTTGAAATGCCCTTGTGAATCCCACCTAGAATTAATCACTGCAACCAAATAAATAACATAGCCTAATCCAACATGACAAATTATATAGTCCCCAAAGTCCCAAAACTATCATCCACCCAACAAAAACACATAGTTTAGTGAAAATGTAATCATTAAGGCTGCAAACCACCACCAAGTTGGCCTAGTGGTCAGCGTCGTGATGTCCTCACAAGAGGTGAACCGACACTAGGTAAACCAACTTGGGGGTGGCTAGTAAAATGGTTCAAAAACGGGAATGTGGATAAACCGGTTAGGCCGTGTACATATGAGTCAAAAACTCACCCAACCTAAACGGGGAAAACCTCATATGTTTGTAATCACTAATCAATACGACAAAATGACATTGTTACCCTTTGGCCAATAATTAATGGATTCTTTTTCCGCCTTGCGGATAGTAACATAAATTATGGGTAATGTGGGAACTTTAGGGTGTAATTAGTTGGTGGAACATCCCATTTTTTCATAGGAAAATGGAAAAAATGAAAACCTGTTTAGTCACACTTTTTTTCCAACAATTTAAAAAAAAAATAAAGTGAAATTCTTACATTCCAAATTTTAACTAGAAAAAAGAAAACCCCAATCTATAGTTGCCACTTTTTTTCTCTTTTTTTCTCTCTAACAAAAAGAAGACAGGGATTTCCCAATCTACCATTAAGTATCTCATTCTAACCCTAATCACCATCGGTAACATCTCCGCCTTCCTACCTCGCCGTCGCCACGCAGCAGGTAATCTTCTTAAAAAGAAAAAAATACAACTCCATCTAAACGGGTTGTCAAAATTCTCAACTCTTCTCTATAGAGAGAGAAAAAGAAAAAGAAAAAAAAAACCATTCTCTTGTCAAGGAATCTAGAAACGGAGAAACAAGAAAAAATTTCTACAACTAAATGTTACCTTAATATTTTGACACTAGGTTTTCTATTAAAAATGTATAAATAAAACAATATAAATGACAGTAATAAGGGGATTGTTTGTTTTTAGAAAAAAAAAGTCTGAACCACCTCTTATGTATGATTCGGTCAGACACTTTCCCATTTTTTTCTGTTTGTTTTCTCTTCATTTGTAAAATTAAAAGACTTTGCAACCTCAGGAGACGTAAGCACTCCATTATCCGATGCATCATCTGAAACCCACAAACAGCATTGATATGTCTTAATCTTTTTTAACATTCAAATAAAATTATTTACCTGATGTTACAACTCTTGGTTTCATTATACGAAGATGAAAAATCTCGATAGTACGACTGTGGCGACGATGAGAAGAAAATAAAAGAGGGTTTAGTTTGTATAAAGAAGATGAAGGGGTTATATAATATGGTTATGGAAGCGTTTTCCTACTTGTTGGTCCCTTGATTTGTTTTTTACATCTAGTCGAGTCAGTTTTAAAAAAGTCTAAAAAATCATCACAATTTTCATGTAACATCCCGCTCCGATAAAGAGACCAAGAGTCACATTATGGTGTCATATCAAAACATATAAACGCAAGCGAAAAACTTTATTAAATAAAAATACTAAGTCATGTAACAAAATGACTTCCAAAAGTATTAAATTCCAACAACGTCTAAATGAAAAGAGATCTTCAAACGAAATAAGTCTTAAAAATAAATCAAAACAAAGGAAATCTATCAAGGGTCGGTCCTCTAAAAGCTTCCTACTCTCAACACTCAAATCCCAGCTTCCCGCTTATTACCTGCCGCAGGAAAAAAAATGCGGCTGAGCTAACGCTCAATGAACAGATATAATAATAAAATGTAATAAGACAAAAGAATGAATGAAACGAATCATGAGAACCTGCTAAACAAATGTCATATGAAATACGAATCAAAGAATAAGAATCAAGAACAACAGAGGAATGCCCACGAGCACATAAATGTCTAAACATGATACATGAATAGACCCTAAACAGATATAATCATATAGACACATAATAAGTTGTACACAGGATTTGCAACTCCTGATGTACCAAATGTGATATGGGGTGTATAGCACACACACAACCATCACCTGAACGGAACAAAGTACCTAGGATGCATCCATACGCTCCCTGCAAATCAAACTTATATCCATATACATAAGCACTATGGCGAGTATAAAAACATATATAATCAAATCATAATAAGTGCATACACAAAAGGGAACGCAGTGGACCAATCACACCGCCACAGATAGTGTCATGCCATTGGTACATCAATGACATGGTCATGGTACCTTCATGACTAGTCCATTGGTACCTCCTGACTAGTTCAAATAGTCGCGGCAAATTATATTAAGGCAATAGATTAATGAACAAGTTACGACTAATCCAATCAAGTAATACGAATCTAATATCATACGAAATATTCAAAAAAGGATAAAAGGAATCACGAACTACGAATATCAAACGAATATTAATGAAATCATGGAGAACGGATAAGGAATAGTAAATCAATCGGAGTATCAAATGAATATCAATGATCAAGTAGCTAAACAAATGAGAATCATGTGATGTCCTTACTAAAAGGACAGAATATCAATGAATATTGAATACTTGATGATTGAATGCTTTGCTTCTGAAGAATTGGTTGAGGGAAAGTTAATGTTTTGGATAATAGTTTTTAACTTTTATTCATGGTTTCTGCTATAAATTAAAGATCCTCATGAAATTCTCACATGTCTATCTAGTCTTTTTCTAGTAGTTGCTTGTGAATGAATAGAGGCATATTGTTGTATAAATTATTTGCAAGACAAAGTTTAAGTAACTTGTTATATATCTCTTAATACTGCTAGCAAAATTTACTACTCCCAGGCCAAGTTACTATGTCTCGGCATCAACAGTTACAACTGTTGAGCAAATTCTTTATCCCAGTTGAAGCATTGTTTGAGGGGAGGCAACTATTATTTATACAATCAATGCATGGATGGAAGGATATGTTTATATCAAAAGTGTGTTAAAAAGAATCAAAATATCTAGGCATGTCAAAAACGAGGGTCTAGGCACCAAGATACCTCAGTCTAGTGGTCCCCCTATAAGGATGGTGATGAGGACTGTCCATAAGGAGTTGGGCGACAGAATTTGAAAAGGCTAGTGCCAACTACTGCTTCTAGCTTAGAAGCAGAGCAAGACAGTGATTGGTAAGATCAATAAGAACCAATCCTATTTTTTGCAACGCACTTGTAATGGAATCAAGTCCTTAGGGAATGATTCACGGTAGTGGTCCCAGTGCAAGATACCATATTAGGGGTTGTGGTATGCTCATTTACTAGGTTTGGGTACTTAATCTAAACTTCCTTTAGTTTCCCACCTATTCAAGAAGGTTACACATTTCAGAAGTAGGATGAGGGACAGTCTGAAATTATTGGAATTTAATGGTACTATGTTTTACTACTATCAATATTGTTGCCTAAAAACAAACAGATGTAAGTTTGGTGAGCAATAAGAATTAGAGATTATGTGAGCTATTAAAAAAATAGAAAAGAGATGTGTGAATAAATATAGAAATGAGTAATTATGTGAGCAAAAAGATTGAGAGTTATTATGAGCATAAAAATCAGAAGAGAAGCTTGTGAGAAGAAACCAATTGTGATAAAGTCATTTTTTGGAAAGTAATTAATGTTAGTGCTGCGCTATACTTAAAAACTTAATGTGTTAGTCTTTAGGTTATTGGGTTACTATTATGATTGATTGTAGGGAACATAAACATTTGTTTGCTGTCTGGTTTTAGTTAATGCTGCTAGGCCTAATTTAGTTGACTGCAGTTCATGTTAATGCTGCTGAGGGTGATTCTATAAATACTTCGATTCAAGGTATTCATTTGATTATTTTATGAATTCTCATATTAAACTCTCTCTAACTCCATAAACCACTAATTAATTTCAACTCTTGATCATCAAAAACACAAAACACAATGTAAACCCTATTCTTTGCTGATACTCTCAACATGGTCGCATTCTTGGGAAAAAAACCCACTTAAAGTGATGGATTTCATGGAGATTGTTGATCTTTCTGAATATGATAATCAGATTCGTTATGCTTTGGATGTCAATCTAACAATCTACACATCTTGCATTCATATATTCTGGGCAAACAATCGTTAAGGGCATAATAAAAGTCTAATGGTGTACATCAGATTACAAGCCCTAATTGATAAAAAGAATTAATGCTGATCATCACGGAGGACAAGATTAGGAGTGTTCTTTACTTGGACGATGCAGGAGGTATACTGAGTCTGCTTACCAACCTACTTACTTTTTGATGAAATAGCACGGAATGGGGATGGGGTATGAAAAACTGTCTCAAAAGCTTACTTTTTATAAAGCTTTCTTTTCTCCACAGTAGAAGTACTTAATTCACACTATTACACAATGCCTTAGTGCCAAATCCACTGCATGGAACGAATTCAGTAGTACAATGGCTTCTTTAATCATATGCTTGACTACAAACCAAAGATTTAATCTATCTAAGTACATTTTTGATGCTATGGTAAAACACTTAGATGGAGGGGTTAAATTCCTGAGGTATCCACGATTTCTACAAGTTTTCATTAATCAACAGCTTGGTGATATGTCACACCACAAGCAGATTTATGTTAACCCTTCACACACAAAGAAAATCTTTGCCAATATGAAAAGAGAAGGAAAGGATTTTTCTGGGAGGATAACACCTTTGTTTGAAACAATGATGGTTCAACCTACTCAAGATGAGGGTGTAGTTTCAGGTATTCCTGCTGATTCTCTTCAAACACCCATTGTTACTCAATCATCATCCTCTAGATCTCAAAAGAAAGAATCCATGAGGAAACAGAGGAAGGACACTGTAGTTACTCAGGAGGAGACACAACAAGATGATAGTGTTCCTACACCTTCCAATGATCCACCTCTTAGTGGTGAGGATATCATGCAACTTAATGATTTGATGGTTTTCTATACCAAATTTCAAAAACAGGTTCTTGATTTAGAGAAGGCAAAGAATGCTCAAACAAAGGAGATTGTTGATTTAAAGAAGAGGGTCCAGAGGTTGGAAAAGAAAAAGAAATCAAGAACTACAGGTTTGAAAAGACTAAAGAAAGTTGGTATGTCTAGGAGAGTTGAATTCTCTGAAGATCAGGAGAGTTTGGGTGATCATGAAGATGCATCCAAACAGGAGAGGAGTATAGAAGACATTGATAAGGATGCTGATGTTTCTTTAGTTGATGATACCCAGAGGAGGTCTGATGATGCAGATATGTTTGATATAGATGATCTTCATGGTGATGAAATAAATGTGAATGTGCCAGTTGGTGACAATCAAGAGCAGAGTGTAAAGGAAAGAGAGGTAGATACTAGTGTTAAAGATAGTGCTGCTCCTACAACTATTGAAGAAATCACTTTGGCTCAGACACTTATTCAAATCAAAGCAGCTAAACCTAAAGTTGTTACTAATGCTGCTACAACAACAACAACTACAAGACCCAAGGCTAGAGGGGTTGTAGTACAGGAGCCAAGTAAATTCAGAACTCCACAAGAAGCACAACCTTTAATGATTAAAGACAAAGGCAAAGGAATTATGATTGAGCCTGAAGTTCCTCTGAAAAGAAAAGATCAAGTTGCTCTTGATGAAGATTTGGCAAGAAATCTTCAAGCTCAGTTGGAGGCTGAAATTATAGAAGAAGAAAAGCTTGCAAGGAAACAAAAAGAAGAAGCCAACATAGATTTGATTGAGTCATAGGATAATATACAAGCTATGATGGAGACAGATTTTGAGTTAGCTCAGAGGCTACAAACAGAAGCACAAGGAGAGATAACTATTGAAGAAAGATCAAGACTGTTTATAGAGCTTATGAACAAAAGAAAGAAACACTTTACAATGCTTAGAGCTGAAGAGAAAAGAAGAAATCCACCAACTAAAGCTCAAAAGAGGAATTAAATGTCTACCTATCTTAAAAACATGGGTGGATACAAACATAATCAGTTGAAGAACAAGAGCTATGAAGATATCCAGAAGATGTTTGATAATGAAATGAGGAGAGTAAATACTTTTATACCTATAGATTCTGAGGTAGTTAAAAGTAAAAAGGGAACAGAAGAAAGTTCTAAAGGTGCAGAGGATAAACTAGAATATGATAAGTCAAAGAAGGCAGAAAGAAGTGAGGAGAAAGCTAAAGGCAGCAGAAAGAAGATGCTTGGTAGGAAAAGAGCAGGGAAAGAGAAACAACAAGAATCTTTAAAGAAACAAAGAATGGAGGATGATAAAGAGACAAATGAAGTTAAAGAAGTTGAAGAAGATGATGAAGCTGAGCTGAAAAAGCATCTGGTGATAGTCAAAGATGATGAAATAGCAATTGATGCTATACCACTTGCTACCAAACCACCTATGATTGTTGAATACAAGCTTCTTAAAGAAGGAAAAATGGTGCATTTTCAATTGATCAGAGCAGATGGAAGTTCCAAGAGATATTCTTCAATGATTAGGATGCTTCAAGATATTGACAGAGAAGATTTGGAGACTCTTTGGAAGTTAGTCAAAACAAAGCATGGTGATATTAATGGGAGATTTAAAAGTCATGTTTGAACCAAACATTATAAGTGAAGTATGGAGAAATCTACAAGGATATACAGTGAATGTTTGGAAATTGTATGATTCATATGGAGTACACTTTGTAAGGTTTAGAAATGTGCACATCTTCATGTTAGTTGAAAAGAGATATCCCCTCACACCAATAACCATCACCAATATGCTAAACAAGAAACTTCAAACTGATAATTTTAATGAGATGTGTTATCAACTGCTCAAGCTTATGGTAAAGCAGCAAAAGGGACAATAGAAGGTTTGAATGCATCTTCCTTATATTGATGAAGACTTTTAACAAAGAAACTTGAAGATTTAAAAGATGAACATAAAGTTTAGGGGAGGATTGTTGGGACTTAAAAGACTTCAAGGATTCTTAGAGTTACTACTGCTCAGGTACATAATGGAAATTATGCTAAGTAGTTAGTACTGGTAGTATAAAGTTACCACTGCTAGTTACTGCTGTTAGTATAATTTAGTACTGTTAGTGTAAAGTTACTGCTGTTATCGAAGTTAAACGCTCAAGTGAAGATTTGAAATATAAGCTAAGTATTAGTGCTGCTAGTAAGGAATGTTAAGACTTTGTACATGTTACTACTGTGAGTATATATTAGTACTGCTAGTACTAATGTTACTACTGCTTATGTTTATTAGTACTGCTGGTACAAAAGTTAATGCTGCTGGATTACAACTGCTAGAAGACTTACTACTGCCAAGAGGATAAAGACGGTTTAAAGAGATAAAGATTGTTTGGAGAACAAGAATACTTGTGAAGATAAGTATTGAGATATTTATGTACAAGATATACATAATGTATTTATTTAAGAGATTACGTTTATGTTTAGAAAAGATTATGATATCTTAGGAATGTATTGTAAGCCGACTAGGACTCCTTAGTCTATAAAAGGAGGCCCTAGGGCATTAGTTGAGATATCAAGTTCACAAGTTCATAAGTTTTCATAGTTGTCAAGTCGATTCAGAAAAGCTTCAAGGTTGTAAACCCTAGTACTAGTGAAGAGTACTCGTATTATTGATCTAATAATATTGGAGCGTTTGGTTATATCTTTGTTTATTCAAGATTACTGTTTTATTCATAATACTTCTAGGTATTAAGGTGTAGATTCCGCATACACTTTAGTATACATACAAAGTTTCTACAACAAGTTATTTTGGATTTATCCAAGGTAATTTAACCTTAGAAAACCTAAGGAATCGATCTAGGATTGGGATCAACAGCACCTTACATAGGGATAGTGTTTGATCACTCAGCCACTCAAATAGGGTTTAGATATGATTTTGTGAAGAACACTCTATTTACACAGACATAATCTAGACAGCTACCATAGGCTTGTACTTAACACATAAACCTGACCGAAGGGTGGAACTTGGGTACTAGAGAGGATTCAATCTTCATTCGCCGAACATAAGCCTTTATTTCTTTGAACGATTATAACACATATATATAACTTTTTTTTGTGAAATACTAAGGCTTGGCACAGGACTTCTTCAATCAATTTTCAAATACTTCAGCAACATAGCATTTAAGGGATCGCTTGCAATAACATAGACTTGCGGGATACATTACATGTGATAGGCTTCGGTCTAGTAAATAATGATTAAGCACAAGTTCTAAAGCTTCTAAATTACCGGCTCTCTCAAATATAATTATCAACTAATAGTAATGTTCCAGAAAAAGCGAAAAAGACCATACATACATATCTGTAACGACGGAATAGACACATATGACTGCAATCAAACCTTAACTCGAACAAGCTAAAGGCATCAATTATCTTGGGTACCAAAGGTGGATACCCGAATATTCTAAAGGCTTAGATTTCTCACAATTTTAGTGGATTGGGATGTGCTAGCTATAATGTCAATCCGGTTAGATTTGCCTTAATAAGAGCATATTTTTACTTTTGAAAGCATATATAATTAAGATTTTTCATAAAATATCAGCTAGAAAATTTTTAACAGGGCAAACATAGAGGGATATGATTAATTTTTCCTATTTGGCTCCCCTCCACACTTAAGTTGAACATTGCCCTTAATGTGATAACTGATAATAGAGATAAAATAGGGAAAATTAAGGGAAAATAGTACTTCCCGAGGCATAGAGAAATGCATAGCTGAGGTAGAGCTATCTTGAGCATACGTCGTAATTTCCATATCTTTGAGCAAAATTACCTGCATAAGAGTAAATATACAAAAGCACACAAAAAGAAAATATTTTTTTAGAAAATAAATAATATTATTAGAAGAATGGAGGAGGAACTCCTCCACACTTAAGTGAAAGCACGAGTTGCTTCCCGAGAAGCATTTAATTTTTAAGAGAGTCGTTAGCTAGACTCGTATTTCGGGAGTCATTAGTTTGGGAAAAAAAGAGTGACTGCTTCCCTTGGGTCATTGTCTTCTTCGTGATATAGTTTAAGTCAATGACCATTGACTATGAACGTCTTTCCATCTTTTCCATAAAGTTCAACATATCCATATGGGTATTGATGTTTCACTATATAAGGTCCTAACCATTGGGATCTAAGTTTCGGTTGTTTAAATTTGTACTTTGAGTGAAATAGCAGGACTTTATTTACTTGTTTGAATTCCTTTCTCATTCTTAATTTTCTGTCATGCCAGACTTTGGTTCTTTCCTTGTATAGACGAGAGTTTTCATAAGCTTGGTGTCTAAGTTCATTTAACTCGTGTAACTGAAACATTCTTTTCTCACCAGCAGCGATGAGATCTGGGTTATAATTTTTTAGTGCCCAGTATGCACGGTGTTCTATTTCAAATGGTAAGTGGCAGTTTTTTCCATATATTAGTTTGTATGGTGTAGTACCGGTAGGTGTTTTGTAAGCAGTGCGAAAGGCCCACACAACGTCATCAAGTTTTCGTGACCAAATAGCAGGATTGTCTTTAACAGTTTTTTCAAGAATTCTTTTAAGAGCTCTGTTTATGTTTTCAACTTGACCACTAGTTTGAGGGTGATAAGATGTAGAGAAACGGTGATTAACTCCATATCTTTTCATTGGTTTTTCCATTATTTTGTTACAGAAGTGAGTACTTCGGTCGCTGATTAGAGCTTTGGGCATTCTGAAATGGCAGAATAGTTTCTTCAGAAAAGCGACTACTACTCGGGCATCGTTGGTTGGTAAAGCTTGAGCTTCGGCCCATTTAGATACGTAATCAACAGCGACTAAAATGTATTCAAACTTATATGATTTTGGGAATGGTCCCATAAAGTCGATACCCCATATGTCAAAAATTTCACATACTAGAATGTTGTTTAATTGCATTTCATCATGTTTTGATATATTCTCGGTCCTTTGACATGCTTCACATAAGCTGACTAGAGTATGAGCTTCTTTGATGATCGTTAGCCAGTAAAATCCTGAATCAACGACTTTTTTAGCAGTTATGTTTGGTCTATAATGTCCACCTGTTGGTCCGTGGTGACATTGATCTAAAATGGTACAATGTTTGATCATACCGTCGAAGCATACTTTGAAGAGATAAGGTTCCTCCCAAAAATAGTGTTTAAGGTCAGATAAGAATTTGTTCTTTTGTTGATATGTCATTCCTTTTGGTATAATATTACCGACTAGGTAGTTTGCAAAGTTTGCGAACCATGGTTAATTAATGTTGATTTCCATAAGAGTTTCTTCGGGAAAGTTATCATCTACTTCACTATCATTGCTTGTTTCATCATTTTTGATTCAGGATAAGTGATCAGCTGCAACATTTTCTGTTCCTTTTCTATCTTTGATTTCTATGTCAAATTCTTGCAGATGTAAAATCTATCAAATAAGGCGTGGCTTAGCATCTTGCTTTTTAAATAAGTGCTTTAGAGCTGAATGATTAGTGTAAACAATAGTTTTTGAGAGAATAAGATAGGATCTGAATTTGTCAAATGCAAAAACTACAGCCATAAGTTCTTTTTTGGTTACGGTGTATTTTTGTTGAGTGGAATTAAGGGTTTTGCTTGCGAAGTAGATTGGGTGAAAGTTTTTACCATCTTTTTGACCTAAGACGGCTCCTATAGCGAAATCACTTGCATCACACATAAGTTCAAATGTAAGATTCTAGTTTGGGCTTACGATCACATGAGCACATGTGAGTTTCTCTTTCAATGATTTAAAAGCTTTTTGACATTCACCATTGAACTCAAATGGAGTGTCTTTTTCGAGCTGTTTAGTTAGAGGTCAAGCAATTTTTGAGAAGTCTTTAATAAAACATCGATAAAAATTGGCATGTCTGAGAAAGCTTCTAACACCTTTGATATTAGTAGGGGGTGGAAGTTTTGAGATTACATCGGTCTTTGCTTTGTCGACTTCAAGTCCTGTACTAGACACCTTGTGTCCGAGCACAATTCCTACTTTGACCATGAAGTGACATTTTTCCCAGTTTAAGACGAGATGAGCGTCTTTACAATGTTGGAGCATTTTTATCAAGAATATTAAACCATGTGTTCGAAAGATTTCCGAAGACGAAGAAATCGTCCATGAATTCTTCGACGGATTCTCGATCATATCATGAAGATTGCCACATACAGACTTTGAAATGTTGGCAGGAGCATTACATAGACCGGAAAGGCATTCGCCTATAACGTATGTTCCGAAAGGACAAGTGAATGTTGTTTTTCTGATCATTAGGATCGATAGGAATTTGAAAATATCCAGAAAAACCATCGAGGAAACAGAAATATTTATTTCTCGCGAGTCTTTCTAGCATTTGATCCATAAAAGGTAAAGGGAAAATGATCTTTTGAGTGCTTTATTGATTTACGATAATCGATGCATAGTCGCCAACCCGTAAATGGTTCTTGTTGGAAACAAGTTCATCATTTATGTGGTGACAACTGTAATACCACCTTTCTTTAGTACACAGTGAATAGGACTAACCCAAGGCCTTATCGAAATTGATAAATTATACCAGTAATCCAGAGTTTCACGATTCTATTTTACTAAAATTCTTGCATGTTTAAGATATATAACCCTTCTCTGTTTTTTGGACAACGGATTCTATCATCCAAAAGGTGTATTATGATGATTTGCAGAATGATGGACAAATACCAGGAATGTCTGTCGTTTTCCAAGCAAAGGCTTACTTGTGCTTTTTAAGAACAAATAATGAGTTTGTTTTTCTTTTCTTTGGATAGCTAAGATGATATGATAACAGGAAGAAAAGAGGGTTCTTCCAGGAATACATATTCCAGATTATCAGGAAGAGGTTTAAGTTCAAGATCCGTAGAGGTTCTTCAAGAGATTTTATTATCTTATAATTCTCCGAGAGATGTTTTGATTTTATAATCTGTATTGATGGTGATTTTCTCGAGAGTCAGAGTTTTCATTGACAGTCATTACCATGAATTCATCAAATTCAGCAAAGATTTCTTCTTTGAGAAGGGTTCCTTCGATGAAATGAAGAATTTTACCACCTTCGTCTAAAAGAGCGTCGAAATCTTCTTCTAAGATTTCATCGATTACATCGATACTGAAACAGGTATCATCGTTTGAATATGAGTGTTTCATCGCAAAATCGATATTGAAAATCATTCATTCAGTTCCAACTCCAAGGTTGAGTTGTTTTTGTTTAACTCGAATTACTGCATCAGCAGTGTGAAGAAATGGTCGCCCCAAAAAGAGTGGAACTTTACTATCTTCTTCCATTTTGAGAATAACAAAATCAGCAAGAAAGGTGAATTTACCAACTTCAACGATATTAATAGCTATTCCAACAGGGTATTGGAATGATCTGTTGGCTAATCTTACGCTCATTTTGGTAGGTTTAAGAGTTTCAAGAGATAATTTGGCATATAGCAAATATGGCATAAGGTTAATGCTAGCACCAAGGTCGGCTAAGGCATTGCAGGAGAAAGTTTTGTTGAAATTACATGGAATAAGAAAACTTTTGGGGTCTCCGAGTTTAGGTGGAACTTTGTTTTGGATCATCGCTTAAGAAACCGACAGAGATTTATTCGATTTTATGTTTGTTGTTTATGATTTCTTTGAGAAATTTTCCATAATTAGGCATTCTGGCCAAGACATTGATAAGAGGTACATTGATTCGAACTGCGCGGATTATGTCAAGAAATTTTCCGTATTAAGCTTCCATTTTTTCTTTCCTTAGACGTTGACGATACGGGATTTTTGGTTTGTACGGTTTGGGTAATGGAGTTTCCTTAACTGGTTTTGGATTTTGAGTTTTCGGTTGTGGTGTAGATTCTTCGTCTTTATCATCGCTATCGAAGTTGATATGAGTTTCAGAATCGTTTTGTTGATCATTTGGGTTAACTGGTGGGTTGTAAGATTTACCACTTCTTGTGAATACGGCATTCACATGCTCATTACGAGATTGTGGTGGTTGGTAAGCTTTGGAATTATGTCCTTTTGGGTTTGGTTGAGTGTTGCTAGGAAGAGATCCCGAATTGTCAGCAAGTCTGTCAAACTTGGTTTCAAGATTTTGAATTGACGCTTGATGATTTTTTGCTACGGTTTCGAGTTAGGTTTTGAGCTCCATGAATGTTTCTTTGACGAAAGCGTTGGTCGATTGCTGAGATTTCATAAAATCGTTGAATTGTTTTTGAAGATCATAAGGTTTGTCATTAGTACTGGATCGATAGTTATCTCGGTTATAACTACTTCGTTTGTTTGAACGCTAATTATCGCAATTTGAGTCTCGGTCACGGTAATCATTGTAAAAACGAGTCTTACGAAAAGTTTGCATGAATTTAGCTTCTTCCTCTTGGGATATAGGTATATCATCTTTATCTGGTTTTGTTTTTCTAGCATGGTTTTGGAGTTCTTTATACTAAGCATCCATTTTCAGGGTCATGGCATCCATTCAGGCCATAATTTTGTCAGTATTGGAATTACTGATGCCTTCATCGGTGAAAGCAATAATTTTCTTAAGTGATTTTTGGTTTTCTGATTTTTAGCACAGTCGAGCTTGAGTAAGACTTTATCTTCGAGGAGCTGATAAGCTTGATTTGGAGTTTTATAGAGGAAAATACCACCAGCTACGGCATTTAGAACTTCTTGGGTTATTTTGCTTAGACCATGATAAAATATTTTGATAATGTTTCCTTTGGACAGATTGTGACCATGACAGTTTCAGAGCATTTCCTTCATACGAAGCCAAGCGTCGGTTAGAGATTCATTTTCGTGTTGAGAGAAAGCTCGGATTTCTCTGAGGAGTCGGTCGAAAAGAGCTGGGGGAAAGAAACGGCTAATGAAAGCGGTTCGAAGTTCATCCCATGTTTCGATAGTTCCTTCGTTGAGTTCATCCAACCATGTTTTTGCTTCCCCAGTAAGGGATAGGGGAAACATCATTAGGCGGACGGCTTCATTCTCAGTATCTCTGTATTTAAACATATCGCAGATTCCGAGGAATTCGTGAATGTGTTTATGAGGATCGGTTTTGGTTCTACCATCGAATTGGTTTCCTTTGACAAGGGTCAAGTGGTTACCTTTGATAGCAAATTCGTTTGCGGTTTCAGGAATAGTGATTGCGGAACCAGGTGTCGGAGCGACAACATGGTCAGCAGCCCACATGGGTTCATCATCCATTGGAAAAAGATTTTCAAGAGTAACTAGAAAGTGACGGAAGTGGTTGATATCGAGGATTGGTGGATAGACAATTCTCGGGTTCTTAGGTGGATTGTTTCTTTGATTGAATGGAACTCTTCTGTTTCTCGCGACGTCTTTGATTATGAGTACGTTCGGGTTTCAAGGTACGGTTCACAAGTTCAGAATTGAAGCACGTGTATGATCAAGAGAGAAATTTGTTTAGGCCAGTTTTTCCAGAAACCGTAAGGCGGTTTTGAAAAAAAAGGGGGGTTAAAAGATTTTTCCAATTTTGACGTCTGAACAGCTATGAAATTCCCGGTAGCGCGGCGCCAAAAACTGTGATGTGTTTCAAAAGTTTTAAATTTATAAGACTGAAAATACCGGATAATTATATGGAAACACACGGGTAAAAGTATAACCCACGTATGCAATATAATCATTTTAGGTAAGACCAGGTCGTCCATAAATGTTCAAATAATCAGAAAGAAAATAGACTTTAACAATTTTGAAAATAATTTTTACTTTACCAATGATAAAAAGTATGACTACTCGGATAGTTGGAAAATAACTTATAAGTGTTGGAAATGATTTGACCTCGAAGATGGGGTATTAATTTATAAAGACGATTTCTCGTCAGAAAACGTTTTCACAAATCAACTTGTTAACTTAAGACTTATATTTAGTTAACTAGACCAAAATGTGTCACTTAAATAATCCAGTTACTATTATATCAAAGCTTATTTTGTTTATCAATTTACGAAAGTGGATTTCTCAGCACAGACGTTTAAGACCATAGACAAATCTTTAAAACTACATAGATCATAACGGGTCTTTCGACCTATTCTGATATGATTATATAATCTAAGTTGATAAGCAAAAATAGATAAGATGGGATATAACAAGGTTGCAACATAAGCTTAGGATTAAAGCGGTTAAGATCATACCAAACACTTATTCATTCTCGTAACTTCACTGAGTAGTCATGAGAGATTTAGCCTCTCATAGCTAAGGAGTTCATAACAAAAGTACTCATTACATAAATTTCCATTATTTCAATAACAAGGTAAGAAAACTTCTTCGTTCTTGATAGTTAGATCTTTTTCTTCAATGGAAAAGGTATTTCTTGGTGTTTTGGTGAGAGGGGAAAGGTATGTGTGTGTAGAATGAGATAGGTAGTGAGAAATGGTTGTGAGAGGAATGATTTGGTTGAGAAATTTCATCTCAATTTATAGGCAAGATTTTGGTGCAAAGTGCGGCGCACTTACAAATAAGTGCGGCGGACTTGGTGAGTTAATGCGATAGCATTTAATGACTTTTACTAGAAGTGCGGCGCACTTACAAATAAGTGCGGCGGTTTTGAGGAGTTAATGCAGGTGAATTTAATGGACTTTAATTCTTCAATCTTTAGGAAAATGTGCGGCGCAATATTGTAAGTGCGGCGGTGTTTGAACTTCAAAGGAAAGTGCGGCGCACAATGTGACAAGTGCGGCAGACTTCTTGAATTTTGGCTAGAAATCTTTCATTTCTTGTATTCGCCTCCTAAAGTGTATAGATTCTTGAGCTTGGGTCTTTAGAGTCTTCAAGTGAACCTATAAGCAATTTAAGCTTAATTAAGTATCGAAAGTTCACAAGAAATGATAAAATATATATAAATAACGCCATAGAAAACATGTATAATTTGGGCGTTATCAAATCCCTCCACACTTAGCTTATTGCTTGCCCTCAAGCAATGGAAGCGAGAAAATAAAATCATTTATCGTGACGTGGAGAAAATTTGATTTTTTATAAGAGATTGCATTTTAGATAACTTTTCAGGCATAGACATATAACATAGCACCTTACATAGGGATAGTGTTTGATTTTAAAATTCACTCAGCCACTCAGATAGGGTTTAGATATGATTTTGTGAAGAACACTCAATTTGCACAGACATAATCTAGACAGCTACCATAGGCTTGTACTTAACACATAAACCTGACCGAAGGGTGGAACTTGGGTACTAGAGAGGATTCAATCTTCATGCGCCGAACATAAGCCTTTATTTCTTTGAACGATTATAACACATATATATATGATTCTTTATTAGCTTGTCTAAAGCTTAGTTTGTGTGGTAGATCCAAAACAAGTTATTAGTTAGAAAATAGATTGAGAATGATCACAAACTATGCGGAATCATAGTTCTGCAATCATAGAAGAACAATGAAACAGTACACAAAGTTTTACTAAACTTTCAGCTTCAATATAAAATGATCACTCTGAATAGTGATAGGGTTAAAAAATAACCTTGAATCTATGAACTATGACTGCTATGAAAACTATATAAAACTTATATCTAGATCTATGCCATATGGTTCCTTTTATAGAACAAAGAAACCCTAATGGGCTTACAAAACGCGTCAAGTGATCAATGCATATCTATTCCTAATATATCTCATGCATATCACTTTGCAGTACCTAACTTATAACTAACTAATTAATACTATTTTGACTAACAGTACCAACACTTTGTAATGTTAGCCATTATTATTCACTAACAGTACTAATGACTTAGATTGTTTTCTCTAATCTTCACCAGCAGTAGTTTCTTCAACAAGCAGTAGAAACTCTTATACCCAGTAGTAGAAACTTAAGAAGCCTTTATTTACAGCAATCCCCCTAAACTTGATATTCATCTTGTTAATCATCAAGTTTCTTCATTATCAGCATCTTGAGCACTAGGAGGATGTATCTAAACACCTTACTGCCTTGGTCTGTTTGCTTGATAGAAGATCTTTTGTTAAAAGTTCTCTAGACATCTCACTATCTACTTCTACTAATAGTCTAGCCACCATCATCAATCTAAGTGTTCCTTTGGTTAAAGGATTTTTTTCTACAACCAAACTTAAAGTTCACTGTACTCTACTAAAGGATTACGGGTAAAAACATGTACATAAAGCCTCCAACCAAAGGTTCATGAATATAACTTTGAAGCTTCTACTGAATATCATCGTTATCTGTTTCAAAACAATCTCTTCAGTTCACCCACAATTCCTTATCTTTATCATTCTATAGGCTCTTTTGTACTGAACCTCGTCTCCTTACCAAAATCAAAGGCTTATTAACCATGTCATCTCTATTAAATTTCTTCAACATATCAGCAAAAATCTGATACGCTTCCGTATGGTTTCCAACTCTGATAATTCTCCAATACCTTCTTGTGTCTTCAAAGTAAACCTCCCAGTCTATGATTGGATTTTTGAATGTAAGACTTCAACTATACTTTTCATCTGGAACTACCACTCATAATTTCAGTAGTTCTTCTGATAATTCTTTTTCCTTTTCTATTGATTGTTCTTCACCTGAACCTAAAGCTTCTCTAATCTTTTGACTTTTAACACTCTCTTCATCAGGTTCTGCTCTTGGTCTCTTCTTACTGCTTGTTGCTTTCTTTCCACCTTATTCAGAATCCATAGGAATAAAATCCTTAATCCACTTTTGCTCCTTTTTATATAGCTTCTGAATTTCTTCAAAACTCTTATTCTTCAGTTGATTGTAAGTAATTCTACCCATGTTTTTCAGGTAAGTGATCATCTTGTTTCTTATTGAATTTTTGGTAGGTGGTGTGTTTTAATTTGTTCTGCCTTTGTGGGCAGCAAAGATCTCTTCCTTTCTGCCCAATTGTACTCCACTATATGGTCTTGCTTGTCATCAATAAAAAAATTTCTCTCTTTCTATTTCTGAAGTCTAGTGCAGTAGCAGAGCATCTGCATCCATTCTTGCTTGAACATCTTCAAATTCTATAATCAAAGCAGCATCCTTGGCCTCTTGTTCTGCAGCTCTTTCCTTAGCAATCCTTTGTTCTCTCTTAAACTAAGCTTGTTCTTCTTCAAAAAATCTTTGAGCAATCTCTGCATCCCTTTAAATCTGATTCTTTATAGGGTTCTTTGGAGTAGGTTTAGGCTTCACCATCTTGCCTTTACCTTTGTCTTGGCTTTGTACTGTTGGTACTGGTGTTGATCTCCTTAGTTCTTCTTCAACATCACGAATCACTACTGAGGTTGTTCTTGGTCGTGTGCTCCTAATAGCCACAAGTGTATCGGCAATAGTCATCATCTCATCTTCAAAAATATCCCCAACAGTACTTGTAGAAGGATCAGTATTACTAACATTTGAAGGTCCAACAGCACTAACATCAATACTAGCAGTATTAACTATATCCCCAGCAGTAGTAATTTGTTTAGCAGTATTCCTCCCCTGAGTTTCAGCATCACCTTCCACATTCTCTCATTGCATTATCCACATCAGCTCTGCAAAGTCACTATCACTCAAAACATTTGCTTTTTCTTGTCAATTTTCCTCCCCTGTTTGGATTTAATACTCCTTATCCAAATTTTCTCTTAAAGGTAACAATCTTTAAGAGTTTCATCCCTAGATTTTGCCCTTAGCTTCTTTTCTATTTCTTGACCTTCTTTTCTGCTTTTTGATCACCAAATATTATGCAGTCTTTGATTGTTCACATGGCAAGAATAATGTTTGAAAATTTGTACAAATCTCTATCAATTCATTAATGTTTGGTATACCTCTCACTTCCATGGTATGTTACACCTCAATGAGAGAGGTGAATCATAGGATGTTGGTGGTACAAAATCTGTCAAATCATCTTGTTCAAGTATTTCCTCATCACACTTCCAGGTGTGTTACCTCCTGGGAGAGGTGAATCATAGGAATGTTTAGATGCCCTCTCAGACCTAGTCTGAGCAATGACACCCTCATGGCTTCTTGGCACCTAGGTCTATCACCTGAACCAATTTCCTAAGAAAGATGTTGGATTGGGTCTTAGATATGTTACCACTAGCATGTGATGCATCTAAGCTAGCAGCAGTAGTGGTAGCCCTCACCACTTTGTCATCCTACTCCTTAAAGATAACCTCATCTGCTACATTTGGTATAGGCACACTAGTCTGAGGTAACTAAGTGTCCTCTTGTAAGGCTTGCCTAGGTGATTGAGTATTTTAGGGTGATGATGATTCAGTAACAGAGATTTGTTCTTCAATTTTGGGTTGAGTAGTAAAAGGTGCTGATTAGGGTTCAGAGGGTTCACCTGAACCTTCAACCTCTACTACTGGTGGTGCCAACATTGATGCAAACAATGGAGTGACTCTTCCTGAAAAATCTTTTCTTTTTCTTTTCATGTTAGTGAAAACCTTTTTAGTATGTGCAGGTGTTTGATAAACATCATTAAAAGGTTCTGCAAGAGTAATATGATTATTAAAAAAGAGTTGTAAAAACCTTGGATACATTAAAAATTTCTTCGTATTGGTATCTAAGTTCCTTAACATACCATCAAAAATTAGTTAAGAAAAGTTAAACGTTTGACCATTAGCTAAACAAATGATTGAAGATGCTATATTAGTGGAAATTTCATTCCAAGAAGTAGATTTTGAACTTAAGCAGTGTAGATAATTGGTTATTATCGAGGTTAACTTCCACTGAGGGGAGAAGTGAGACTTTTTTAAATAAGTTTGTTTAGAACCACTTCTATACCCACATATTGCAAAGGTTTTCAAAAATAGCATCATTTTGTTTAGAACAAAGTAATACTCTTCAGTCATTAAAGTGAAGATTTCAATCCTCAATGTTGATTCTGATATTTCTTTGTCCTTGCAATCAACTGTGGCATGATTTTGCTTCACACATTGATGTTTGAGATGTTGCGTATTCCAAACTGTTCAATATAAGAGCATAGATAGTAGAGACTTACAGTTAAGGCATAGTGAATAGAGCTAGCAGTAGAAAAGTCACTATCTCATGAAAATCAGCATTCCTTTCTAATTTCTCTAAGCTGGCGACCATGTTGTGTTGATCAACAAACTTCAAATCCGCCATAGATGATTAATTGATGATGAATTTATTTATAGTCGGTGATAAGTTGAAGTGGGTTTGTGAATTTTGAGAGCGTTTTAGTATTCGAGAGTATTAGAATGATCTTGATGTAGTCGAATACGCTTATATAGGTAAAAAGAATCTTTAATAGCTAGGAAACTGTTTCCGTCCAATAATTCGTCATCAGTTTTTTACTACCTATGTAACAGCAGCCACTAACTTTGGCTAAACAGTACTAACGTTTGCCTAGCAGTTCTTAACTTTCGAACTACCAGTACCTAATCCTGCCTAGCGCAATATATCTTTAACTAAAACCAGTTGTAACTCCAAATTCATTTATAATTACTATCTTTCAAACCTCACCAATCATAAAAATCCAACAAATACATCTTTAGAGTTAGGTTATCTTAATGTAAGCAATCCAAACAACGTTAAAACTGCTTAACATCAAATGCCTTTGTGAGAAGATCAGCAACATTGTGATCTGTATGTATCTTAATTACTTGAATAAGCCTCTTCTCATAAGAATCTCTGAGGAAATGGTGCCTTATTTCAATGTGCTTGGGTTTAGCATGAAATACTGGATTCTTCATAATACAAATGGTGCTTTCATTATCAATGTGAATCTTGGTGTTCATGAAATTAAACCCATAATCAAGCATTTGATTTTTGAATCCATAACACATGTCCATAGCAATAGCAGCAGCTACTACCTCTACTTCAGATAGTGGAGTTGGCAACTTTAGTTTGTTTTTTTCATCTGCCCATGAAATACTACTTATGCCCAGAAATTGACAACTCCTAATGTGGATTTACTGTCACTGGCTTGCTCCAGCATTATCACTATCAGAAAAGGCTTTCAAGTCAAATGGTGAATATCTAGGATACTAAAGGCCTAATTTAGGTTGATCTTTCAAGTATCTAAAGATCCTCTTCACAACATTAAGATGTGAGACTTTAGGAGTAACTTGGAACCTTGCACAAGCACAAACAAACAAACATTATGTCAGGCCTAGATGCTGTCAAGTACATCAATGATCCCCATTATTGATTTTATAAATGACATCTTACATCCTTAACTTCTTCATCCTTGAGCAATGCCTTGTTAGTCTCAATTAGAGTGCTTGCTATCTTCATAGTGGCAAAATCAAACTTCTTCAATATATCAACCACATACTTGTCTTGGATGATTAAAGATTCCTCACTCTTTGTGCTTTAACTTGTAACCCTAAGAGGAAGTGAGCTCCCCCATAAAACTCATTTGGAATCTCTTGTGCATCATCTGCTCAAACTCAACACATAAAGACTTCTTTGTAGACCTAAAGATGATGTCATCAACATACACTTACACTAACAAGATATTACCTTTGTCCTTCTTAATGAATCAAGTCTTATTAATAGTGCTTCTTCTAAATCCATTTTCCAAAAAATAGGTAGACAAGGTCTCATACCAGGCTCTGGTGCTTGTTTGTAGACCATATAAAGCAGGTTGGCACACTTTACTACTCATCCTTTCAATAGTTTCCATATAAAAAAGGCACTATATCCATCCATATGGTACATAATAAACTCTTATTTTGATGAATAGACAATAATTACAGATTGCTTCTATCCTAGCAACAGGAGCAAAAACTTCATCATAATCAATTCCTTCTTCTTAGGTGTAACCTTGTGCCACCGGTCTTGCCTTATTTCTAACTACAATTCCTCTCTTATCTTTCTTGTTTCTAAAGACCCATTTGGTTCCAATGGCCCTCTTGCCATTAGGTAGATCAACCAATGTCCAAACCTTCTGCAGTTTAAACTGTAGCAACTCCTCTTGCATTGCTTCAATTCGGCTTGGACTATCCAAACTTGAATCACCTTATTAGGTTCCATTTAAGAGAGAAAATAGGCAAATAAGCAGTTTTGATAATCTTCGTGATTTGTTCTTCTCTGCTAGTTAATGTAACTGACCAAAGCATGTTCTTCATAAATCTTGGTCATCCTCCTTGTTTGAGTAGCTGAATTTATGTCTTCAATGATCTGGTCTTTAGGATGATCATTGTGTATTCTGGTTGTGGGAATAGAACTGACATTCATGATTGTTTCCAAGTTATTGAGGTCAGCCTCTGCACCCACATCTTTCTTCATCATATGCACCACTAAAAGATGACCAGTATTTAGAAAAACGACTCAGCAGATACCTCCAAATCAGGCATAAGAGGATCAGTTGGAAGATCATTAGCATTATCAAAACTTTGCCCATTAGCACTAACAGGTGGACTAACAGTAGAAACTCTGTTAGTGCTGTTAGCATAACCTTCCCTGTTGAACAAGCCACATTATCTAATTCAGCTTTTAAAATCTTGCACATTCTGGTCATCTTCTTTATTTGAAGCTCCTCCTTCTTTCTCTTGACCATTTCTTTCACCCTCATTTGCTGGTTCTTCATTAGTCTTTTTACCAGCATCATCAGCAACTGCATCCTTTGAGCTCTGTGGACTATCATAAAGTAATGGTAGCAGAATATATGTTGAGTAGGTACCGCATCAACATTATCCTTGATACTTGCATTCCTATTAGTTTGATTATATGTAGTATATGGCTCATCATTCATAGAGTTTGTTAGTAAATCAATATCAAAGAGCCATTCTGGACCACTCCCTGCAACATTGGGTTTATTTTCAAGGAAGTTTATGTGCAGATTCTCCTCTACCTTCCTAGTTCTAGTGTTAAATACCCTAAAATCCTTGCTATTTATAGAGTATCCAACCAAGAACCCCTCATCAGCCTTCCCATCAAATTTGCCTAGGGGATCTAAGGTATTAAGAATAGTCACAAGATACCTACAAGGTCTTATAAAGCTTATACTAGGTGGTCTACCAAGTAATAATTTATAAGGTGTCTTGTTATGAGGCTTGGTCACTAAAACACTATTCTAAACATAACAAGCAGTACTAACTGCTTCAGCCCAAAATGTAGTAGGTAATAATGAATCTGCTAGCATAGCCCTAACTACCTCTATTAGTGTCATATTCTTTATTTTAGCAACTCTATTTTGTTGTGGAGTTCTGGCAACTCTAAATTTCCTCTTAGTCCCTTTCACCCCACAAAACTGATTCATGTCATTATTCTTAAACTCAGTTCCATTATCACATCTGATGATTTTTTAACCTTATGATTTATTTGGTTTTCTATGCCAGTAATAAAAGTTTTAAGGATCCCACTAGTCTCATCCTTAGTGGCCAAAAAGAAAACCCAACTAAACCTACTATAGTCATCAGTGACAACAAGGAAATATATCTTGTGATTGATACTCCTTACAAATGTTGGCCCAAATAAGTCCATATGCAATATTTGTAAGGGATGGATGATAGAGCTTACAAGCTTGGTCTTACAAGAGGCTTTTTGTTGCTTTCCCTTCTGACAAGCAACACAGGAATGGTCATTTTCAAAAAGCTTTGACGGTAAGCCTCTAACAAGGTTTCCCCTCACAAGTTTGTTCATACTTTTAAAATTTATATGACCAAGCCTTCTAGGCCATAAATTAGACTCATCTATTGTAGCCTTTGCAATTAAACAAGTCAAACCTCCTGAAGGAACAACATTCTTTAGATTAAAACTATACATGTTGTTTTGTCTGGGAACGTTAATCAAGACTGACTTTCATCAAGTAGCTTAAAGTCAGGAGATAGAACAAGACATTCAGTCTAAGTGAAAAGAACACTGTTTTTCTTGTCACACATTTGTGAGACAGAGAAAAGATTAAACTTAAGTTCCTTTACAAAGTATACATCTTCAAAGTCTAATTTCCTAGTCATAATTTTACCTTTTCTTGTAATTTTACCTCCTTTAGGACTTCCTGCAAATACAACAAATCCACCATCAATTTTTTGATAATCTGTAAGGTAGGACTTATTCCTAGTCATATGCCTAGAGCATCCACTATCAAAAATCCCTTGATCCTGTAAAGCATATTATGGATTACCCTGCACTCAAAATAAGAGAATTAGTTTCTCTTGGGGACCAAGCCATCACTGACTTGAGTCTGACTTGAGGATCAACATAGTGAAATCTTTAGGCATGTATGATCCACTATCTTTGGAGATATGGTCAATTACTTTTCCTGTTGGTTTCTAAATCCAGCATGTTGAGGACTTAACAACATTTTCCCTTTTTCCCTCAGTAGTACTAACTACTACTTTTTGCCCAGTAGTAGTTATATTATTAACCTTAGCAGTATAAACTATTTTTTTTAAATTATTGGTTTTAGCTGCTGATATTTGGTTAAAAGGTCTTCTTAATGGTGAATGTGCTTTAAAATAAGAATATTTTATGGGTGATGCAACATTCACTTTTTGTTTAAGTGAAGCAGTATTAACATATCTGGCAGTTGTAATTGATGCTGCTGCTTTTGGAGAACTTTGCTTAGCAGCATTAACTTGCACTAATCCAGACATTATTGCAACTGCTGTTGGAACAAAATTTCTTTTAGGATGTGGGTGATTCAATTTGTTTTGGTAATTCACCCTCTGAGCGTTGTTCCATACTGGTCTAAGTTCCTTTTGACCAGTAACCCTTCCCATATTATTCAACACAAATTTTCTAACTATTTTATTCTCATAAAAGTTACAGTCTTTGATTAAATGGTTAAGACTTCCACATACAAAACAAGCTTTCTTATTGAACTCAAAACCATCCCCTAGTTTCTGAGTCATTATTCCATTCTAATTTCTTTTATCAACCCTAAGACTCTGACTTTTCCTAAGGTTTTCAGCTTGCCTATATGTGTGTTGTTCATCTGATTTAACAAAATTGATTTTAGCATAACTAGGTTTATTCTGTTCAAATGAAGGTCTAATCACACAATCATCATCACTATCAGTCTCCCACTCTTAATTGATAGGAGTGTTGATCCCAAACCTAGATCGATTCCTTAGCTTGTAAAGAGTATATTACCTTGGATAAATCCAAAATAACAATAGTAGAAACTATGTGTGTATATCAAAGAGTACGCGGAACCTACTCTTTAATATCTAGAAGATATATCAATGAAACAGTGAATATGAATGAACACACGATGTAACAAAATGCTTAAATATTATTAATAATAATAATACGAGTACTCTATCTTAGTACTAGGGTTACAACCTTGAAGCTATTACAAGACTCTTAATCTCTAGATCTATGTATATGTATTCTTTTAAGATATTTTATTGAGATATCCTCAACTAATTCCCTAGAGCCTCCTTTTATAGACCATGGAGTCCTAGTCACCTTACAATATAATCCTAAGATATCTCAATCTTTTCTAAACATAAATGTAATCTTCTAAATAAATACATGTATATCTTGTACAAAAATATCTTAACACTTATATTCACACGTATTCTTGTTCTCCACACAATCTTTATCTCTTTAACGCATCTTTATCCTCTTGACAGTAGAAAGTCTTCAAACAGTCGTAATCTTTCCACCACCAGCACTAATAAACATAAGCAGTAGTAATATTACTACTAACAGTACTAATATATACTAACAGTAGTAGTCTATACTGGCAGTCTTAACTTTTACTACTAACAGTACTAACTACTTAGCTTATTTTTTTAGTCTTCAACACTGAGCAGTCTTAACTCCAACTGGGCAACAATAACTTCTAAGAATCTATGAAGTCTTTTAAGACCCAACAATCCTCCCCTAAA
>BQNB010076620.1:0-26260 GCA_026074375.1 Tanacetum coccineum
AAATCCAAAAATTAATAAAAAAATATTTTTCTTTTTTATAAAATTTTCTTTTGTCATCTAGTGTCTAGGAAAAATATAAAATTTAGTGTAAGCTTAATTTTTCTTAAATTTCAGTTTTAGACCCCTTTTTACCGGGTGCGTTTTACCGTTTCTTTTCGTTTTACATTCAAACGACCTCCGTTTTTGTTCTAGTTTTCTTTATTTTTCAAATTAAGTTAAATAGAATTTAATTTTGATTTTTAATTTAATTTAGCATTTATTTTCCTTAATTTTTAATATTTAGATTTCCCAATAATTAATTATGCTTCCCGTAGTTTAAGTTCTATCCATATTAACTAATTTTGTTTCCCGTAGTTTTTAAGATCCTCCTTTCCTTTGCTTGTTTTCCCGTAGATTAAATTAGGTTTTATTTAATTAATTTTAGTTGTAACTATATCAGTGTTTCCATCATATCTAAATATTCTCCATCATTCAAACCAGGATTACTTTCAATTGCAGCCTCGTTGGGACATACGACCCGGGAATATCTCTTCCGGAATCTTTTTATAATTGATTCTTACTTGTGTATTTTATCCTTTTGGTGTGGAATTTGACCTTTTGCCTGTCAAGGCATTCGGTTAGAAACTGTATTAGGGTTGCTATATAAGTGTGTACTAATCACGAACCACTTAGCACTGTGTTTATATACATCCATTTAGAGTGTCTAGTGCAGAGGAAAGCATTAAGGTAACCTGCATTTGTGTTTTACCTTGTGTCAAATTACATCAGCAGTACTAACCTCAGTTAGTACTGCTGTCTGTTTTATCTTTCATTTAAGATAGAGTTTTTTAGGAATTTAGCTTTTAAATTCAGTAGGAGTTTAGATTTCATATAGGTTAATTTAGTTTTTAACTTGTTTTACAAATCCTAGCTTAATTTCTTAGGTAAATTAGCTTCTAAAAGTCACTAAAAATCTGAAAAGCAAAAACAGTAGTAGTGCAACTTATTTTCTTAAATCTTAAATTCTAGCATATAAGTATAGGTTTAATGAATGAAAATTGTAGCTTTTAAGTTGAGTGATAAGTTTTCATAAGCTCATTCTCTGTCTTGGCTTTTTGAGCATTTGAGCTTATATAGATTTTGTGCTTTTCATGCTTATACCTGAGTTTAGCATGTTGTCATTCAATTTCAGATAGGTTCTAGTGTTATTGAGCTATTAATCTTTTCAAAATTAGTTCATCACATATAGTCTTATATAACTACTCTGTTATTTTACAAATGAGCTTAAATAGAGCTTATTTTTATAAGCTGATTAGTAAAAAACAAGGGGGAAATCCCTTGTTTCTGTTTTCAGCTTATTAATAAGCTTTTATAGAGCTTATTAGTGGGTTTCAGCCCTTAGTGCTTTCATTAATTTTGTTCACACCAGCTTAATCTCCAACTTTGCTTTTATAAGTTTTCAATAATAAGCATTTTTTTTAAAACTCAACTTATTTTGGGCTTAATAGGATCAATCTTGTAATCGGGTTGGGCCTCAGGGGTTGGATTTGAAACTTTGAAACTTAGTTGTTTGGTCAGTTAGCCCTCCGTTAGTTTGATAGTTTCACTGTAAAGTCCCATTAGGACTTGCATCGATTAGTCCTAGTAATTTCTTTGGTTAGTTCAATAATTTTAATCATAAATTAGGGTTTAGTTTTAATTAGTTTAATTAGTCTTTAATAAAAAGTAAAAAATTAGGGCTTTTATTTTTAGTAATTTTCTGCACTTTTTCTTTATTTAGTGTAATTTTTATAAAATTTTTAGGATTAAATTTTTAATAATTTTATTATTTTTAAGTTTTTAATTAGTTTAAATCTTTAAAAAAGCACATCTTTAAATCAAAAAAGCCAAAAATAGTAATTCTTTTTTCTAAAATTTTCTTTTTTACTTATTTTATTTAGGAAAAATTTAATTTCAATTATTTTTATATTTTTTATATTTCCTAGGATTTAATTAGTTTTAAATAGTCCGCATACAACGATAAATTAAGCAATTGAGATATAAACAAAACCAAACATTCAGATCTTCATAATAATGGCTAATACCCGAAGGTATTAGCCTTCAAACATCATAATTAATACAAGAGTAATTGTTTTAGCCAAGGTAAATTAAACGATTAACGAACGATACCAAAAACTGAATGATTACAAAAGTATAAGAAATTACACGTTGTCTTCTATGGATTGGAATGCGTTGCAAGACCTCTTTTGCTCTTTTTCTCCTCTGAAAATCGACTTTTGTGGTTTAGGTATCGAGAATATGATTTAGCACACTTAAAACTTGTTTTTGAGTTTTGTATTTATAGGGTCTAGAAGTCGGTTCGATACGGCGTAACCAATGGGTTGGATACGGCGTATTGGAGTTTCTTGGAGTAGGGACCACGTTTGATATCTTCCAGAATATTATATTTATTCCATATATCGTATTGATCAAGTTTCCTTTGTGGTCTTTGGTGAGTGCAGGCACGGATACGCCGTATCTTCCTTGATGGATACGGCGTATTGGTAGTCAGAATAGTAAATCTTCAAAATATCTTCATTTAAGCTCCAGAATGCGCGCCTTTTGCTAATATTCACCAAGTACTCCATAATTACTGCAATTCTCAAATATAAACGATTAAGTAACAATTCTTTGCAATAATTATACAAAATGGGTTAATTACATGGGATAAATGATGCTATAAAATAGACGTTATTTGATGTCATCAAATATCCCCCCACTTGAATCCTACTTGTCCTCAAGTAGCCTTTAGAAGTCTATAAAAATGTATCCCTAAGGATATTTTCCGTTAAAGCATTTATTTGATCTATTACAAGTACACAACCAAACACCTCACGAAATAGGAAGATGAAAACACTCAAATCACTCAACTAATCTATGTGGTAACATGTAACTAATTCGCTCAATTGCTCAGTCGTGACGAGTATTCTATCATAAGCTTGGCAAGGATACACATCTCCACCGCTAAAGCTAAGGAGTAACAAGTTTATAAAGGTAAATATGGGTTTATATGAGAAGGCTTAGGGTTGATTACTCTAACTAATCTTTATCGATACCAATATTCCAGGAGGGCGACAAAGACCACACATACACACCCGTAACGACGGGATAGACACATGTGACTGCTCACTCCCACCTCGAATAAGCTAAAGAGTAGGAATAGTAGAGTAATATAGGGTATGGATCTTCTAACTTTCACCAATAGTAATAAACCAACAAGGCAGCTGAGACATGCATACATGGCCGTAACGACGGAATAGACATGCACGCTCGATCACATCCTCATTCGCGTAAAACCCATGGTTAATGATTAGGAAAGGGAATTAAATTGTTGTTAAATAAAAATTACGAAACAAATAGATTAAGTCTAAAATACAAGTTGCTAGACACTTTTTCCCGACCGTTACCATGATAAAGACACAACTATTTACAACGTCTTGATCATAGATATCAAAAACTACAACTAAATTGGCGTTACGTAACGGTCAACTTCCCAAACATCTCAGACATTTACCATTACTTTACAAGGGATAGTGGCAGATATCTACCACTTTATACATATAGTCTACATCATCAATTTGTATCAACGAATAATCGATCCTTTGTGTAATTCCTTCGGTAGTTGCGAAACGATTATCTTCAAACTTTTCTTTCTCTTTTTTGTTGTGATTTTTCTAATTTTTTCAATTTTTTTAAACACTATACTATAACCGGTGTAGTTTCTTCCACTTTGCGATCATAATATTCCGGATAATTCCTTTGATATTCATTCATTCTTTTCGGACGCACAATAATTTCGATGGTAGTAAAAATAACATGTTTTTGACTATAATATACATTCCCTTGGCGATGTGCCAAATTCTTGCATCGTACCTAAATTGAATCGAGACTACGGAAAATTCAAAATCTCTTTACAATTTATGCAAAATACAACTGTAAAATAATTTATCTAACAGGGTAGGCTAAGTGTAACGAAACAAAATAATTGGTGTATTCTAAAGGATGCTTACGGGTTGTTCTAGGGGTTCTTACTCTTAAAATGAGAGTAAACTATGGTTTTTATATGGGGGTTAACTAATCAGTGTAGTTAGTTAATAAGCAACATGTAAAGGCGATTTGGGTGTAATCCTAAAAATTTACCAATTTAAACAAGTTACTCCATCTAAATCCATAGTACTGCATAACCGAGGTCTCGAATAGATTTACCAAGCAAGTTCTAAAGTACTTTCTTTTTTTTTTTCTACTTATCACGGCTCTCTCGTATTTTTATGGGAATTTGGGGTAAACATTTGGAAAACGTTAGGTTATATCCGCACTATTATCTAACAATGGTTATTGTGTGCGGGTTAGTATCCAGTAATTTATATAATATGCTTGAATTTTTTTTAAATTTAAGCATAATTTAAGCATTTTAGTGTGAAAATTAGGACAAGTAAAACATTTCTAATTCTACCCCACTTGAATTCATATACGTCTCGTTGTATAATATAAAACATTAAATACACGGATTAAAAAGAATTAGATTGAGAACTCCTAATGATATTTGCTCGGTAGATTCTTCATGTTGAGTTTTTATTTGAGCACGAATGTGTGTTGAACAGCCGCCTTGAAGTTTCAAGACTCCAACACTTCAAGATCTTCAGATTTGTAAATTGTCCACCAATATTCGTTATACTTTTTTCACGAGGTCAGCTGTAAAATATAGGGAAAACGTTTATTCCCTATTTGGTACTACTGGTTAATTTAAACCTAAACTAAACAAACTAAATATGGGTCAGTCGGCGTGAATACGCAATATCATGTGCCATGATATAACCGTATTGCCTGAACTGGGACAATAATGTTTTTAAAGTGCATAAAATAATGACTATGATACGTCCAGACATTCAATGGCCGTCATGATATGAGCGGATGATCGCGTGTATTGATGTCTGGGAAGACAAACTCGATAAAATTAAATAACATTCGGGTTGGTTCCTCTTCGGGATTCACCTTTTTTTCAGGCGAAGTTCTTTATGTTAGACTTTTCTCAGCTGATATTCATTCATTCCATCTTATGCACGCTAGAGTGCCGAGTGTGAGCTTTTCTTATCCATCTTCGCGTCTAGAATGAAATAGGGTACTAAATTTCAATACTCCTTTATATAACCCTTAAGCTTTTGGTAATGAATGCGAGAATAATTCTTCTTATCTCTTCACTTTCTTTGGTAATGGTGGGATCTTGTTGGCCATTTGGTTTTGTCATTAGTGTGGTGTTTAAACCTCGGATGTGATCGCACCATTTGGTAAGTTACTTCATCATTACCATTGTAAATGGTAATCATCCCTTCGAACCGTTTTGTTTTAATTCCAACTTCTCTTAAAAAAAAACGGTTCACCAAAAAAATACATCGCCTATTTCCTTCATCACCGATAGTCATCCATTAATTTCTAAAACTACAAAAATCCGTCACACAGAAATGGTTCCAAACAAAAATAGCACATTCATTAATCTCTATAACATTTTTCCATTTGTACACCATCTTATCTTTTCATTATGAATTATTCATTTTGTCACAACATTCACTTTAAGTTGTGAGCACAATCTATATGGATCTTCTTATCATAGTCGCAATAACTAGGGTAATTATCAATTTCAGCATCAAGTTCATCATCCCTAGTTCTAAATTCCTCAATTACCTTACCTTCCTCAGTGGTGGGCATTAAATCATCACCTTGATTTCTCCTAAGCTCAAATGGTTCACTTAGATCATTTAGTTCTATGTAATCCTCAAAGAAAGGGTCTAATGATATATTTAACACCAAAGTTTCTCCCATAAGTCTAGCTTCTAAATCAAGTTCCATTCTTTCTCTCAAACTTAGCATGTAGACCCTTAATTAGACTACTAGCAGGTTTAACACTTGTGAAAATAATCCTTTCTTCCCCGACCCTTAAAGTAATATTTCTTTTGTAAACATCAATCTTAGCACGGGCGGTAGACAAAAACGGTCTTTCGAGGATCAAGGGCACTTTGATATCCTCGGGCATATCTAGAATTATAAAGTCTACTAGGAAAACAAATTTACCAATACTCACTAGCACGTTTTCAGCTATTCCTTTTGGATATTTCACAGTCCTTGTGACACCTCGCAAACTTCCGTTCAATATTTTAGTCGTTACCGGTCGCTAATTTGAATTTTTAAAAGTTTTGTTTAACTTTTCTTTACGTTAACGGGAGTTTTCTGCTTTTATTCTACAGATCGTCCCGGGAGTGAACGGAAACTAACGTTGTAGTATTTTGGAAATAGCCTCGTTTTTATATTTCAAGGCAATGTTTAAAATTTCATAATTTCCGGTGATACCGTTATTCGTTTTGTTACTTACGTGAATCGTGAGATTTTTAAAAATATGGAGTCATAAGCAGGACGGACTTAGAAATTAATGAAACATGAAGCACTAGTTTCTAGATTGTTGGAGACCATTTGGTCCCTCCCTTGATCAGTTAACAAACACCCTTATGAACTTGGATGTAAATTGAAATTCAAAGTAATAAGACAAGATTACAACTAGCATTTGTCCTTGCAATAATTGGTGATTGGGAGATCATTTTTGGTCCCTTTCTCCCTTTGCTACTATCTAACGATATCACATCACTACTTAACACTTTTAGTGTTGTGAAGCAATTGTGAATATATTACCCATCTACATCATATTTTCTCATTCATATATCTACACAGACTTAACATTGAGTTTTTTTTGCTTCTTGTTCTCCTACCACGAATTACATTACACATATATAAATTCATAAAATTTTCATTTTTAATCAAAAACTTTTGAAGATTTGTTGAAGGTTTGATCATTTGTATCATTCGGGTATTAGTTAACAAAGTTTGGGTTGTTTTTAGTCTTTGTGCATCACCTAAACTACCATTTTCTTTGTAAGTCTTCAAATCTTTTAATAACTTGTACTTTCATAATCATCTTGATGCATACATACTAGTTGTACAACTTATTGTATAAAAATAAAGATTTTGAAACTACATAAACCCTTAAATGGTATACATACTATTCGACAATAAAATAAGGAAAGTATAGTTTTTGATTGTTGTTTTTTTCGTGTAAACAAAAAATGGTTATGTTATAGCTTATTTATATTCGGCTTATATAATAAGCTTTTAGAAAAGCTTATTTTGATTTTATTGAGCTTAATGGGCTTATGTATGGTTCGGCCCAACTAGGAAAGAAAGGATAAGTGTTTGTTTAGCTTATTTTGTTTCGGCTTATATTTATTAGCTTCTTTCCTAGCCTATTTTGAAGGGACAAATGGTAAACTTATGTTGGCTTGATAAATAAGCCCGAATATGGCTTGCTTGGGCTTTTAGCCGCGTCCCACAACCAAGGCCCAACACCACGAGCTTATTCTTGAGCTTATGTGGTCCGACTTATTATTTCTTGGCTTATTGTGAGCTCATTAATAGCTTATTATTAAGTCGCGTGTTTTTATTTAATGTTTTGCTTATCGGACTATAATGATAAGTAAAACTACATTTTAGGACTTAACAGGCCAAGGCCTAACATAAATACAAGACACCAAGGCGTAAAGCTACGGTGTAGCTTATTGAATAAGTTCATGAATAGATTATTTAATAATAGTGTACGACTTAGACGTTATACGTTTAACTTATTTTGAACGTTGGACATTACGAATAATAAGATTAGGCTTATTGGGCCTAAAAGCCCAATAAGGGTCCGAATGGTCTTTTGATAAATTATAAAAAGAGATTTGATGATGTATAGTTTGTAATTATGAAAAATAGATTGAAAGTGATTTGAAAATGGTTTTTATTAAAGTCTACAACTTTGGAAAGTGTATACTTCGAAAGGGTCATGCCTGAATTTTTTTATAAATTTATTATCTTTGTATCATACTAGAAAGCGCACATGATAAAACTAGATACACGGGAATTTAATAAAGCGCCAAACAATATATATATATATATATATATAATATATATATTTCTACATAGACATATATGTGTATGTAATATTAATATACATATTATTATTATTCGTTTTACTTACGAAAACATTTTAATTATTATACGATCACAAACATAAATTTTTGGAAATATATTAACAAAAGTACACTAGTAAATTCTTATGCATTATCCGCAATCTACATACTTCTGATATGAACCAACCTTCATTTCATAGGTTGTCTTTACGAACCGTCGTTCGTTATCGTGTGATTTTATTCTAGACTATTCTTCTTCGATTCACCAATCAAGGTGAGTTCATAGCCCCACTTTTAATTGTTTTGAATAATTGTTTTATAACTTGGGGTGAGAAAATTGCATTGCTTTTAAAACTGGACACATGTTTTTACGTGAGAAATTCCCGTTTACGTGTTGCCTAAGTAGCGTTTAGACCACTATTGCCCGAATTATCATGAACTGTTAATCACCTTTAACCCGACTGGTGGTTAAGGAAGCGCGAGGAATAATAGATCTATTTTGGACTTAATTATCCCTATTCTGGTAAGAAGAAACTTACTAGTTCGAGTTTGCCAATGAACTAAACGGATATATGTAATGTCGAAAACTAGTTAGGTGGTCTTTATGTCGGACACCTGAAGGCACAGCCTTATTAGCGGATGTTCATGCTATCTTTTGTATTAGCTTCAGTGTATGGAGGTTAGTGCAACGTAAATGCAATCTTTATGTGAAGTTGTATCTCCTATAACTGTCGTATACGTTTTGATAATCTTGTGGTCCACATTAAATACGTTTGAACTAAACCTATGAATTCAACAACTTTATGTTAATGTTTTAAGCATGTTTTTCTCAGGTGCTTAGCACGGAAGTCGTTGCTTGAATTATGTGCAGTCTATTTTCCCGGACCGGTTTACCAGAAATTTTTCCATGTCTTCAAATATCGTTGTTGAACTTATTTAAGCTTCCGCATTTTAACTTTTGAATCTTCTAAATTTGATTAATGTAAAACTTATTAATATTTTGAATTTATGAAACGGTGTTTATTTTAATGTAACTTTGTGTCGTCTTTATGCTTTGTACTTTGAGATATTCAGTGACGTCAGTCCCCGGACCTCTTAATCGGACGGGTCCTATTTGGGGTGTGCAGTATTGGTAAAAGATAAAAAAAAAAAAAAAGGGCCAATGAGGGGGGGGGGGTTTTATTGAGAACAGGTAGTATAAACTAGGTCTGGTCTATAACCAGTATGTGATCCTGTGCCATACGTGATTTTACATATATGTAATATGTATATGTACTATGTAATAAAAATATAATGTAGTAACCTAATTATTACTTTAATTATATTGCATTCTTTTCGATCTGGCTTTCGATGGATTATGCATTCATTCATTCATTTGTTTATTTATCCATTTGATCATTCTTTTCCGCATCATGAGGTTGGTATAAAGTGCTTATTTATTATATACTTTGATTAGTGAGGTCATGGGCTATCTTCTGTTATCATATTTTCATTAGTTTCGTTAAGGAGAGTATGGGGTCAATTAATGGACGAGTTATCTTGTTTTTGTACTATCCCTACCATATCACTGACACTGACACTTTTCTGTGACCCCACACACATAACTCATATGATACCACAGCCGATTACTTACTGTTTTCACCTTACTTTAACCCACCACTACCTGATTATACACCCAACAACACTTAATTATTCACCCGCATCTGATTCGAAGTCTTGATCCATTGAGATCACGGCTTCATATTATATACAACCAGTACAGTACTTCACCATTTATTTCATAAAACCAATGATTCTTTCAAAACAGTGATATATTTATTACACCACATCATACTACTATTGGTACACCATTCTTCCCCAAAAAAAACTCCATTGAGACTACCCTTTCTACTCAAAGTTCACCTGTTGCATCTGGTGTACTTCGACGTCGAGTCATGGTTCTTGCACCTGGGATGCCTAGTCCTTATGGTCGATCCGTACCGCTAACTCTTAATGGGCTGGTACACATGATGACTGCGAGGAAGAGAGTTGGACCGTTAGCTACTCATATTTGATGTGAGACATTCAGTTGATTACTCTTCTTCAAATCATTTTTCTTCGGATGATTCTTCGAGGGATTCATCATTGAGTTCATCATCAGAGACTTCTTTAGATTCTTCTGAGGATGCTTTATATGATTCTGCATTAGGTCGTTCATACTTTGTTTAATAACTATTACCCACCCATCATCGGGTAAGAGACGTAGTCATCATTATGTTCATTAGTACCGAGTATTCATCGTTCACTGCTGCTATTTTTGAGAGACCATCTCATGATTCTTCTTCTGCGTGTCCTTCACATAAGAGGAGTAGATCCCCTGTTGCATTTGTACCATTATCTTCACCTACCCTTGGAGCATTGTCTTATGCACGTACTGATCTTTTACCATCACCTAAGAGGATTAGGAGTTTTGAGTCAGAGACGGATTTAGAGGGTTGTTTGGAGGATAGTTTTGAGCCATATGTACCTAGAGAGGCTGGATTGGGAGTTGACTTTAAGGATGAGAGTTCTGAGCCATCTAGGTCTTGAGGGACTGATTTAGAGGAGGATGTTGAGGTTGTAAGGAGTGATGGGATTGACATTGACCCCGAGATTTAGGCAGAGATTGACGAGTGTATCGCTTATGCGGATGCTCTTAGAGATAGAGGGATTGATGCTAGAGTTGTAGTTGAGGCTGTTGATCGAGAGGAGATCGAGACGGATGTGAGAGGCCCAGTTAAGGTTAGAGTTGATAGAGTTACTCACCCAGTGGTAGCTGATGATATCCCTGAGCCTGCTCAGGAAGGAGCTGTAGAGGTCACGTATGAGACATTAGGAAATTTGGTTCAGAGGTTTCATGATCATACTGAGGAGATTCCGGTTCATCGTGTTCAGGCTATTGAGAGTGTCCAGAGGGATCAGAGACACAGGATAGTAGCGACAGGACAACAGAGCGTTGATATGTTGGAGAGGACCCGAGAGCTGGAATGAGATAATATGAGACTTAGAGACACGATGGATGTTGCGAGTCAGAGAGTTGCCCGATCTCAGCGTAGGGAGTTGCGTGTTCAGAGGGAGATGAGACAGATTCAGCGTTTCAGATTTTATGATCGCATGAGGATTGCTAGGCTTGAGGCTTGTGCCAAGAGGCATTTGGACTACCATTCTTAGATTATTTCTTGAGTATCCTAGTGTTGACCCGTAGCACCTAGTAGTAGCTAGTTATTAGGGATTTGTAAATCCTATATTTGGACCTTATGGTAAATCCATTAGTATCTGATGTTATTGAAATCTAATGTTACCATTCTTTGTTTGATATTCATAACTTCAATGATTTTTTCTATTGCTTATGAATATTGCATTATTACGAACCATGGAATTATATGAAGTTATTATGATTTTGTATTTCCATGTAATAATACTTGTTATTTTATTCAAACCCCGTTAAAAATCTCGTATCACCACGAAATTTCATCGTGTTGTGTATTGTTATGTTGTAGGACAATGCCTAACACCTGATCTGGAGCATCAAGGACTAGGGATGGCAAAAGCATCCGAAACCGATGGGGAAAACCAAAACTCAAACCGGTTGGGTCAGGTTCAGGGATGGGTTGGCGGGTTTGAATACGGGTTCGGGTAGAAATACTCTTTTTTTCTCGGGTACGGGTTCAGTTGCGGGTTCTAGTAATACCCGCTCCGTTTACCTGTATCCGTACCCGTACCCGTTTACTCGAATCCGTACACGCTTTTATTGCCATTTCCTGTTGAGATTGTGGATAGACAAGTCAAGAAATTGAAGCGAAGTTGGATTCCCATTGTCAAGGTTCGCTGGAATTCTCGTCGAGGAGCTGAGTTTACTTAGGAGCGAGAAGATCAGTTCAAGGCCAAGTACCCGAAACTTTTTGCCTCCACCTCTGGGGACCAGAGTTCTGATTCGTCGAAAACGTATCGGTAATAATATTCCCGTTAGAAACAAAAATTGCTTGAGGACAAACAATGATCAATCTTCCGAGTGTCGTAATCCCAACGAGAATTGAATTGAAAACCACGTTTATGTTTGAAATTTAAATGCTTGATTATCTTTTAATTTTGGTTTTTGATTTAAAACTAAATATATAATAATACTAAACTAGATTATACTAAATATCAATAAGCAAAGAAATTAAACGAAGAGATATATATATATATATAAAAGGATATGCCTGCTAAGTGAAGTGTTTAGATCCTTAAGTGTGAATTTAAAGTTCATATTAATAAATCAATAACCGTCAAAATAATTATCTTCTCACAACGTTGGTTTTTATTGAAAACAATTTTTTATCAAGATATTAATTACTAAATCAATGCCTAATTATTCTTATGGCTTTTGCCATTCAAATAACCAAAACACTAAACTAAGTAATCCGAAAATCACTAATTAATATTCCTTTTTTTAATTAACTACACTTAATTAACTAAACACTTAATCACTTAAGAAGCATATAAGAAAACTACTCACTAGTGAGCAAACAAATAAGCAACAATAGACATAATAGACTAAATTAAACTACATTAATTAATATTGAAAAGAGAAAGAAGGTAGAACCGAATTGATGAACCGAAATCGAATATAAAACCACCAGATTACATAAACTAGTGAAATATCAAGTTTATTTCTTTTAAAGGTTTTATCTTACTAAATAGGAAATAAAGTTGTAAACTTTATTAACTAGAAAGCTTAATAAAACTAAGAAAATCTCTAAACTTGGAAATCAAATTAGCTTATGAACCCTTAAACTCCTCGCCATATGTGTAGAAGATTTCATCAACAATAAAAACACAAGCAAAGTTAAGTTGAACAAAATATATAATAATAAGCTAGAAATTATAAAAGACAATAAGCTAATCTAAAAAGTATAATCCACCCGAAACTAAGGTGTTCGACTTTAAAAGGTGAACGAGAGACAGGTATGATTAAGGACTTGATCTAGAAAATAAGCTACTTGATCAAGCTACTAGAAAAATAAGCTATAAAGGACAAATAAGCTAAACTATAATAGGGATTCGAAAATTAAGTCGAAATAAGCTCAAAAAGCCGAGACACAAGCCTCGCTTTCAACCCTTAGTATTTTCGAACCATTTATCCTAATAAGCAAACAATAAGCAATTCGAATAAGCCTTGGAGAATCTTAATCGAACACCACTAAAGAAGACATAAGCTCGAATAAGCTAGATCTACTCCTAAGAAGCTTTTATTCGAATAAGCTAAGTGAAACAGCTTATTCGGTTTAATAAGCTAGGAGATAAGAAATTGAAATAAGCTAAAGAGTCAAGCTTAAAAATTGATAAAGATGGTTCTTTTCGGATGTGTATCGACTATCGTGAACTGAACAAGCTTACTGTAAAGAACCGATACCCACTTTCGAGGATCGACGATTTGTTTGATCAATTGCAAGGGTTAAGAGTCTACTCTAAGATTGACCCGAGATCTGGTTATCATCAACTCAGAGTTCGTGAGGAAGACATTTCAAAGACAGCATTTAGGACCCGGTATGGTCACTACGAGTTCCAAGTAACGCCGTTTGGTTTGACTAACGCACCAGTAGTCTTCATGCTCTTGATGAATAGGGTGTGCAAACCATATCTGGATAGATTCGTGATTATATTCATCGATGATATTTTGATCTACTCCAAAAGCAGAAAGGAGCATGAAGGACATCTTAAGTTGATCTTGAATTTATTAAAGAAGGAAGAATTGTACGCCAAGTTCTCAAAGTGTGAGTTTTGGCTGTCGAAGGTACAATTTCTTGGTCACGTGATTGATAGTGAAGGCATTCACGTTGATCCCGCGAAGATTGAGGCAATCAAGGATTGGGCGTCGCCCAAGACACCCACCGAGATTCGTCAATTTCTAGGTTTGGCCGGTTACTACCGACGATTTATCGAAGGCTTTTCAAAAATCGCTAGACCTATGACGAAACTGACTCAGAAGAGCGTGAAGTTTGAATGGGGAGAAAAGGCAGAAGCTGCATTCCAGTTGTTGAAGCAAAAGTTGTGTAGTGCGCCGATTTTGGCTTTACCAGAGGGAAGTGAGAACTTCGTGGTATATTGCGAAGCTTCGCATAAAGGGTTGGACGCGGTTTTGATGCAAAGAGAGAAGGTCATAGCTTACGCATCCCGCCAACTCAAGGTTCACGAGAAGAACTATACCACACATGACCTAGAGCTTGGTGCAGTAGTGTTTGCCCTGAAAATGTGGAGACATTATCTGTACGGTACCAAGTGCGTTGTGTTCACTGATCATAAGAGTTTGCAACACATTCTTTACTAGAAGGAGCTGAATATGAGGCAAAGACATTGGTTAGAATTGTTGAGCGACTACGACTGTGAGATTCGATATCACCCAAGAAAGGCGAACGTGGTGGCTGATGCCCTGAGTCGAAAGGAAAGAAGCAAGCCGCTACGAGTTCGAGCCTTGGTTATGACTATAGGGTTAAACCTTCCTAAGCAGATTTTGAGTGCTCAATCGGAAGCCAGAAAGGAAGAGAACTTCATCAACGAAGATTTGCGTGGCATGATTAACAAGTTAGAACCTCGCGCTGACGGAACGTTATGCTTAAACAATCGAAGTTGGATTCCGTGTCTTGGTGATTTGAGGGCCTTGATTATGCATGAGTCGCATAAGTCGAAGTATTCCATCCACCCTGGATCGGATAAGATGTATCAGGACTTGAAGAAGTTATATTGGTGGCCTAACATGAAAGCAGAAATTGCCACTTATGTCAGCAAGTGTTTAACATGTGCAAAGGTTAAGATAGAATATCAGAAACCATCTGGTTTGTTGGTTCAACCAGAGATCCCACAATGGAAATGGGAGAACATAACAATGGACTTTGTGACTAAACTGCCGAGGACAGCGGCTGGGCAAGACACGATTTGGGTAATCGTTGATCGTCTCACTAAATCTGCTCATTTCTTGCCTATGAGAGAAGATGACACGTTAGAAAAATTGACGAGACAATACTTGAAGGAAGTAGTCTCAAAGCATGGAGTACCGGTTTCGATCATCTCTGATCGCGATGGAAAATTTACTTCACATTTTTGGAAGTCTCTACATAAAGCATTAGGTACTCGATTGGATATGAGTACAGCCTACCATCCAGAGACCGATGGTCAGAGTGAGAGAACCATTCAAACGTTAGAGGATATGTTACGTGCCTGTGTACTCGACTTTGGAAAAGGTTGGGATAAACACTTACCGTTGGTAGAATTTTCATTACCGTTGGTAGAATTTTCCGTATAACAACTGTTACCATACCAGGCATTAAGGATGCTCCGTTTGAGGCGATTGTATGGCGCAAGATGTCGATTCACCCATCTGCTGGGCTGAAGTTGGGGAACACGTCAGCTCATGGCCCGAGAGATCAATCCTCATAGACAACCCGTGGAGTATAGTTTAATAAAGAGCATATCCCAACGCTGCCTGTGATCGTCCCCCCCGCCACCCCCCCCCCCCCCCCCCCCCTGCCCCTTGCCGATGTAGACGAAAACATCTTGCGTTTTTAAGTAGAGTAATAAAGGTTCATTTGAAAGTTCTCCTTGCGAAAGGGAGTAATACGTTTCGAACCAACGGGGGAAGGAAAGCTGAAACCCTCGTTTTATATTGGACCTTTTAAGATCATTGCCAAGTAGGAAACCTGTTTTGCCTATCGTCTAGAACTTCCAGAGAAGTTGAGTAGAGTTCATAGTACGTTTCAGTCTCTGATGTTGATTTTTATACACTATAAAATATATGATAATATTTCCAAAAGAGCAATTAATAGAACTTTAATAAAGGATAAAAAAAATTTAAAAATAAAGTAAAACCCCCCCCCCCCCCCCCCCCCCCCCCCCCCAACAAATCTCTCCTTAAGAAAAGCTCACTCTAAAAGATATATATAATATATAATACGTATATTTAACCGGGAAGAATGATCACCCGGGTCGTTTCCCTAACGACTTGTGAAATTGAAACCACGTTTTAGCTCGGATTATGATTTGAATGAGAGAAAAGATATTTTGACTCCCATACTGCCTCCCTAACTACTAAATAAAGCAACAAGTATACAATCCAAGCACCACCCAACCCCCAAACAAAAAACAATTAAACACCTAAATCAAATAACGGGAACAAATAAAATGCGACTAAAAAGCAAATAAGACCAAATTAACTCCTAAAATGCAAAATAAATTTATAAACCTAAAATAAGACAAAAGAAAATTTTTAGAAAAAGAAAAATATTTTTTTGATTATTTTTGAATTTATTATGAATTAAAAACTAATTTAATCTAATTAAATCCTAAAAAATAGCAAATTAAGTCCTAAAAATTAAGAAAAATGATTTTTAAACTTAGAAAAGTCTAAAATAACATAAAAACTTAGAAAACTATTTTTAACTATTTTTAAAATTAAAATCCTATTTTTAAAATTAAAAATAAAAGCTTAAAAATCAAAATTAAAATCTAAAAGGTGTAAAAATGATTTTTCTAAATGTAAACCTAAAAGTATTTATTCTAATGCTAAAAACTATTTTTTTGTATTTTTCTGAAAATTATTTCTATTTTTAATGTATTTTCTAAGATTTAAACCTACGAAAAATCCTAGAAAATTATAAAATAAAGAGAAAAATTTGGAAAATTCAGGAAAAGTCTAAAACCTAATAAAGAACACAAGAAAAATTAAAGGAGTAACACAGCTTAAAGAATAAGCTCAATAAGCTTATGAATAAGCTACGGCTTATTGTTTATAAAGGAAATGAAAATGTGTACAAGTATTAGATTGTGCAAGATATGGTTGGATGAGCTATTGAAGCACAATGGTAAAACGTATGGATTATGAGGGAGAGGTCATGGGTTCGAGGTCTGGCAACCCTCTTTTTGCCAATTTTTTTAATTTTTTTTATTTTTGCAAAACTAATTATTGGAACTGATAAAGGACATATTTTTGAGCACTTTTTATAAAAACAACTTAGACTGAAACTCACTAATAAGCTCTAAAACAGCTTAAGAATAAGTTGTTACAGTTAGAAGGGTTTAAAGCTTGTTTTTGTGATTCTCATCTTAAAAGCTTGCACTGGTTTAATTATAAGGTCATTTTTGAAAACAAAGAAGTTCTAAGTAGCTTATGATATGCTTAATCTAATAATGACAAGTAAACTTAGCTAAAAACTCTTTACACTATCTGAAATTAATGATTAAACCTGCAAACTCACATTTTAACTCAAAAAGCACAAAATCCAATTAAGCTAAAACACTCATTAAGCTAAACTAAACTCTAAGCTCTTAAAAACTTATCTATCTACTATTTAACTACTAATTTAGATCATAAGAACAAACACCTTAAGCTGGAAATCAAAATTTAAAAGCTAAAAATCTATCACTACTGTTTTTGGCTTTTGGCTGTTTATGAACTTTTTTAATGCTAAAAATAACCTAACAAATAAGCTGGAAAACAATAAGTAAGTCCTAAATTACATTAAGCTATGACTATTCTATAAGTAAACTGAATTTTAAATCATAAGACCTATATTTACTAACCTAAAATTGAAACTAAAATTGACAGCAGTGGTAACTTTGTTACCACTGCTAGTGCAATTGGCAAAGGCCAAAGCACAAATGTGCAGATGTCCTTAATGAACTAACCTGCACTACACACTCTTATTGAGTGACTTTAAACTCAAAGCAAGCAAGAACCAAGCCTAGGATGGCTTGGTAAAGATTTTAACAAGCAGAGATAAAAGAAAATTTACCCTGGTGCTAAAACACCAAAGTTAAGCCATAACTTTTTATCAAATAAAAACTAACTTCTAAAAACTGAATTACTACTAGTCTAAACTGATAACAAAACTAACCCACACAAATTGCACAAGTCATTTTGACTTTTAAAGGTCAAACTAGCTAAATCCAAACACTCCTTAACCTATGACAGATTTTAAAATAGCTTATGAAATTAAGATCTAACAAACTAATCTTAAGTTCTAGATGTTATTTAGCTTATAATGACCCTAATAAACATAAAATTAAAAAAGTAGAATAATACTAACACCAACACGAGTTAAAGTTAAGAAAAAAAATGAAAATGAAACAGTTTATGTTGTGTTCTTGAGTATTATTTAAGAAATGAAATGGAAAGAAATAAAATGAAATGTAGTGTTATTTTAATGATTATGAAAAAAAAGTGTTTTCTCTCAATTTTAGAATTAAAGCGTTTCCTTTCCTTTATTTTTCTTTTTCTTTAATAAAATAACTCAAAAACACATTGTAATAATCAGTGAACGGATAACTGCTCTAGATATTCTATCGGATATGAGTCGGGTTATATGACCAAGAGAGCAACTCAAATGTTCCGCTATGAAACAAAAAGTTTGCGTGAAAAACTAAAAATGGGTTAAATAGTGAAGGTCTACGTAAACTATGATCCGGTGGTCTTGGTGAGTCAAACCACATGATAGCCATTTTAGTGAGAGAAAGTAGAGAGATGGAAGATGAACTTGTGATGTTAGATGGAAAATGGATGAAGGATACAAATGCCTGGTCACAATGCAAAAATGGACTCAACCCCTCTATGGAAGCCATAGAGGGGTATATATAGCCATACGCCTCTTTATCTATACAATAGTAGCCTATTTATTCATCGCGTATGTGACTTGAAATAAACTATGGTAAATTTTTAATGTCGTACGTAAAGTGAATTGTCCCAACAATCTTCCCCCACGGGGACGATTTACAGAAGTACTTACAATTAATTTTCTAAACAAGTAAATAATGATTAGGAACAAGAACTTCCATGATGTTTAATATGTTGATGACGTTTCTGTGGTGTTTGAGTTCATGTGTTGGACTCCATCATGAATCATCTTTGTAGGAGAAATACTGTAATAGGACCGGACTACGTGTAAACCTATACACACTTGTTGGTTAAGAGAAGCTTTCTGAATTAGCTTCCCCCTAATTCGTGCCACATATTCTTGATTTTGAAGCTTTTAAAAGCTTCCCCCAAAACTTAGCAATGTATCAGTTCCCCCCCCAGAATTCAAGCCACTATTCATTATTTAGAAGCTTTCTAATAAGCTTCCCCCAATACTAGCTAGTCCTTCTTGAGCAGTTTCGAAGCTTACTAACTGAAGTTTGACTAATTAGTGCACAGGCGGACATGGTAAGATACCACATCAAATGTTCTGCTCCTTTAAGAATAAGCTTAGTGATGATCGTTTTGGGGTAAGCATGTATCTGGATCAGCAACGTATTTCTCACGCTTAAATATTTCTTCTCACACGCTTCCCCCTGGTTAAGTCAAATAATGTTAAAAGTTTCAAGATATCACTTCCTCCCATGTGTCAGAAGAAATGCACCCGCAAAAAAAGGCCATTATTTAAAGCGGCTGATCTTCTCTGCGGGTTATGACAATGTCTTCCGGCATAGCACCATGACTAAAAAATTTCAGAAAGTTGCTTCATGTCAAGCTTTCAAGAAAAGAAAGGCATATGCTCAAGGGGAGATCTTCTCTTTCGCGCAAAAGGCTCAAGGGTGAATCTTCTCCTTCCCCCTTCTGGTTTCGACATGTCAAAATCAGCAACACCTTGGACGCGCATTTACTTGAGTACTTGTGTGAGGAATAAATTAGCTCAGATCTAACCCGTGAGAATCAATTGCTGATCCATGTTTCTCTACTCAGCACCTCTTCTCTGGCTATTCTGTTACCCAACCGTTTCGATGGCTATTTGAAGTAACCACTGATGAGTAAACGCCCAGAGTATTACATACTTGAAATGAAGTAGAATATTCCGTCTTGTGAACTTAAGCTTGCGCTAATTGTTGGAAAAAAACGGTGTAGAGAATTTGTGCTCCAAAGCATATCTCTAATTACTCAATACCCTTGGCCAAAGTATTGAGACTTTCATTCACCATCTTGCGATCTATACACAACGACTAAGAGTGTGACAATGAGTACTACAAATTGTAACTCCTTTTTAAGTGATTGTTAACCAGGTCTTCAACAATCCACCCTTGACTGCTTGGAAAACTAGATAACAGGTCTTCAACTTAAATTAAGCTCGAGCAAGTTATCATTGAAATCATGCATCAACCAACCCGAACTGCAAGATAAAATTAGTTACACGCCTTCGTTAAAATGCCATTCAATTCTGCTAAGTGATACCCGATCATCTCCGTAGTCACAAAAATTAATTCCAAATCTAGCCTTTAAGTTTCATGATTCTTTATCCAAAATTGATCCTGGTCTCGTCACATTGTCACTTTGTCATCATTAAGCACAAATGTAATCATTAACAACTAAATATGGCAAAAATCATCCCAAGTGAATCATTTAGCCGAATTTAGTTTTAATGTACAACGGTTAATCACTTAAGCAGTTATGCCCGACTTAATTCGATAACGTGTTCACACTTAATAATATTAATACAAAACCGACTCTACATGCAAAGTATGCACCTACTTCAACCAAAATCAATTAACGTTCACGGGATTTTACAAAGTCTTGCTTTTAAACCGAGAAGAATGAAATCTTTCTGCGGGATTTACAAAATCAAGATGGAAACCGTAAAACAAAATGAAATTAGTTGAAATCGTTGTTGTCTTGAAGTACGTAAGCTTTTAAAAACGATTACTGTAGCTTAAAACGGAGGAACGTGCACAAAACAGTTGAGCTTTAAATACTAAATGATTGATTAGTAGTTCAATTAAGGACGAACTTCCTACAACAAAAGAAAAACACAACTCGGTGAAAACTTGTTATAACAAAGAGGGTTATAAAACAAGGAAAGGACGAGTGAAGAATGATACTTGAACTCCAGGGACTAATCTTGTAATTTTCGAAATTGTAGTAATGAAAAAAATACGATTTCCCTCTATTTTGTCATCTCTTCCGTTTGAAAATCATTAATATATGTCACGTATATTAAATCCTTCTCGCGGAGTGGTACGGTAATCGTCGGTGAAAAGAAAATATACCACGTCGATCGAAACGATGTCACGAACACGATGATATAAGTCTTAAGTCCCGTCGTTTACCGTCACTCGAAACCGAAAAAACCCGAAATACGTTTAAAACGTATAAAATTTTCTCGTTCGGTTCCGAAATGTTACTCGTTCGATCCTTCCAAACTGTTGCTCGTTCGGTCCTTGTTATTGTACTCGTTCGATCCTTCCAAACTGTTGCTCGTTCGATCCTTGTTATTGTACTCGTTCGATCCTTCCAAACTGTTGCTCGTTCGGTCCTTGTTATTGTACTCGTTCGATCCTTCCAAACTGTTGCTCGTTCGATCCTTGTTATTGTACTCGTTCGATCCTTCCGTAGCAGAACTCGTTCGGCTGTTGTTATAACCTACTCGTTCGGCTGTCTTTGAGAGGATAAGCTAGTTCGGCTCAAGCTCTTGCGACTAGATCGGGTCACACTTTTTTCTACAAATAAGCCATGACTTGACACTGGTGTATTAGCCCAAACGTGACACTTTCTATCGAGACTGTTTTGCATAAAACAAATGAGTTGAAAAATAGTTTTGAAACACTGTTACAAAATAGAATTAACTATATTGAAAACATATGAAAGTTTACTCATGAAATACTGTTCATCAACCCAAAAAGATTTCACCCTAAACGATTTGAGGCCCAAATAAATATGACATAAAATGACAGATGTGACGACATTACAGAATTACCATAGTTTATCATAGTCACATACGCGAGGACTAGAATAGGCAACTATGTATAGTTTAGAGGCGTATGGGCTATAAATACCCCTCTATGGCTTCCATAGAGGGGTTGAGTCATTTGGCATTTGTCAAGTCATTTGTATCCTTCATCCATTTTCCATCTTTTTACACAAGTTCATCTTCATCTCTCTAATCTTCTCTCTCATAAATGGCTTTCATGTGGTTTGACTCACAGTGGACCTCCGGATCTTGTTTCGTTGACTTCAATTGGTAATCAGAGAGCATGGCAAAATACTCTTGCGGATCGAAATTTATCTTTATGGTCCGTTTGGTCTAGTCACACTTTCTGTCATTTTTGTCATTGTTTATCTTTCGTGTGTTCACTTGTCTCAAAAAGTCATGGGTTTAAAATAAACAAAAAGGTTCAGATTCTTTTTGTGGTTATAACAGCTTATCTTGTCTTGGTTTTTGAACCGGTTGTCACAACTTGTTGGAGCTTACTTTAAAGTTTTTTTTTGTGGCTTATTGTCTCTGGTTAAGAGATTATTTTTATAGATTTCTAGTTGTTGGCTGTTTTTGGGTATAGTTCAACCGAACGAGTTCAAAACTCAAGAATCGAACCAGTACAAGCCAAGAAGAACCGAACGAGTAGAAACCAAGAGGGACCGAACGAGTTGTTTTGAGGAGGACCGAACGAGTGTAAAATTTTGAGGACCGAACGAGTGGAGACTATGAGAACTGAACGAGTGGCCACCCTTAAAGGATCGAACTAGTGTACTCTTTGAGGATCGAACGAGTTTTAGACTATGAGAACCGAACGAGTGGCCACCCTTAAAGGATCGAACGAGTGTACTCTTTGAGGATCGAACGAGTTTTAAGCTATGTGGACCGAACGAGTGGCCACCCTTAAAGGATCGAACGAGTGTACTCTTTGAGGATCGAACGAGTTTTAAGCTATGTGGACCGAACGAGTTGGTCACCCTTGTGAGCCGAACCAGTTTAAGGTCGAACTAAACCAAACCGAGTCAACTCGGTATTTACCGAGTTGACTCGGTCAAACTCAAGTGAGTCAACCAAATGTTACACATAAAGGTAGAATGAATGGAACAGACATCGAATCAATAACATCAACAACAACACAGCCATCAACATCACAATCCAACAAATCCAAATCCTCTATCCTAACCAATTCCCATCTTCACAATCACATATCCCAACTTCATCCATAACTAAGACACGGACTTAATTGAAAACAAATCATGATCTCAGATTGTTTGGTTTCGTGTTTAGAACTTAATGGCCAAGATCTTATTGAAGATCAATCACACGACACACCAAAATCATCATTGATCAATGTCGGGTATAATCCCCTTTCAATATACGAATATAAAGATTTACTCATAACACTTGGGTTATAGTATTTTTTTTCTTTGTTTCGTTTCAAAAGACACACAAACGAAATTCAAATACAACCTACCCGAGACCACATATGATGATCTTGAAGCCATTAGTCTTCTTCTTTGGCAATCGGTTTATTTGAGCAGAAAATTAAAAGGGTTCGGTTGGATTTGTATGAACATTTGTGACTAGACTTATGGGATGATTATTGATTGTGTTTAAAGATATGAGGGGTAAGAAATATGATGCTATCTATCTCAAATCTATTTTTGGGGGCGTCATTTCTTTTGGAATGGAATTAGAGCGGATGAGTGTTTGTGATTTGGGTTGAGAGAAATTAGGGATATCTAAGTTATATATCACAATTTGGATTAGGGCTACTGATTTTCCTATACTCAAAATGGGCCTGCTATTAACTAAATAAGGATGGGCCGGTTAATTTGTTTGTCATGGACTTTGGTTTAATTATTGTTGGTGTTGGGCTAGAAATTGAAATATTGGTTCTATTATCAGTTGTGGGCCGATGGTGATTAAGCTGTTGGGCTAGGGGTTTACTCATTATAAGATGGATCGGAATAAGACGAGGTCATATTAATTGGTTAATCTATCATAGTTGAGCCGGGTATAACAGCTTCACGTGGTACATTAAAACTAAATTTGGCTAAATGATTCACTTGGGATGATTTTTTGCCATATTTAGTTGTTAATGGATACAATTGATATTAAATGCTTATCGGTTGCATTCGAGGTTTAAAATGACAAAATGACAATGTGACGATTTTTAAGTGACGAGACAGGATCAATTTTGTGGTTAAAGAATATGAAAACTTAAAGGTGATTAGGAATTAAATTTTGTGACTACGGAGTTGATCGGGTACTAAGTTTTGTTTGATGATTGAAGTGGCATTTCACAAAGCGTGTTCTTATTTTATCTTGGAAGTCGGGGTTGGTTGGATGCTTGATCTTAATGATTAACTTGCTCGAGTTAATTTAAGGTTGAAGACTTGGTTTAGTGTTCTAGTGCACGGCAGTCAAGGGGTGGCATGGTTGAAAATACTGGTTAACTATCACTTAAGGGAGTTACATTGTAGTGTACTCTCTGTGTCACACCGCTTAGTCGTTGAGGATAATAAAATCGCCAAGAGGTGATAGAATAGTCTCATTACTTGGCCAAGGGTGTTGAAGTACTTAAGAGATTTGCTTGGAGCACAAATTCTCTTTACACCGTTCTTCCAACATTAGCGCAAGCTTAAAAGTCACAAGAGAACAGAAAAATTTACTTCAGTTTGCAAGTTTGGTTATATTGGGTTTACCTTCATCAGTGGTTACTTCAAATCGGCCTTCGAAAACGGTTGGTAATCTTGATAGTCCAGAGAGAGGTGATGAGTAGTGATTTGTCAGGCAATTGATTTTCAACGGGTTAGATCTGAGCTAATTATTCCTCAACAAGTACTCAAGTAATGCAGTCCAAGGTGTTGCTGATTCTGACGTGTCGAAACCAGCAAGGGGGAAGGAGAAGATTCACCCTTGAGCCTTTGCGAAGGAGAAGATTCACCCTTGAGCCTGTGCCTTTCTTGATTCTTGAAAGCTTGACATGGAGCATCTTTCTTGAATTTTTTTAAAAGTTAGGCCATGCCGGGAAGACAAATGTCCTAACCGTAGAGAATATCAGCGCTTTAAATTATGGCTTTTGGGTGCATTTCTTCAGACAAATGGGGGAAGTGATACCTTGAGAACTTTTGTATGCATTATTTGACTTTCCAGGGGGAAGCGGTGTGAGAAGAATTATTTAAGCGTGAGAAGATACGTTGCTGATCCAGATAATGCTTACCCCAAACGATCAATCACTAAGCTTATTCTTAAAGGAGCAGTAACATTTGATGTGGTATCTTACCAGTTCCGCTGTGCACTTAATTATTCTAAGCTTGTAAGTAAGCTTTGAAACTGCTCAAGAGAGGATTGCTAGTTTGGGGGGAAGCTTTGAAAGCTTCTAAATTAAGAATATGTGGCATGAATTAGGGGGAAGCTGATTCATTGCTAGTTTGGGGGGAAGCTTTTAAAGCTTCTAAATCAAGAATATGTGGCACGAATTAGGGGGAAGCTAATTCAGAAGCTTTTCTTTAACCAGCAGTGTATGGGTTACTTAGTCCGTGCCTATTACAGTATTCTCCTATAAAGTACTACAAAGATGATTCATGTTGGAGTGTAGACTTGAAGTCAAACACATCAGAAGGACGTCATCAGAATATGAAAGGCTTCATGGAAGTTTTTGTTCTTAATCATTATGTACTTGTTAGGAAATTATTGTAAGTAATTCTGTATATCGTCCCGTGGGGGAAGATTGTTTGGGAATTTCACTTTTACGTGACGACATTACAAAATTACCATAGTTTATCATAGCCACATACGCGAGGATGAAAACTTTAATTCGTTTGGTGTCCGTTTACGCTAATTGATAATTTATATCTTACGCGATTTAACTTAACTAATAAAATTAAAAGTAAACACGTACGAGAAAAAAAAAATTAGTGAAATATATGGCGTCGTAAATGACCTAAAAATACAAAAATGTTACATATATGACCAAGAGAGCAACTCAAATGTTCCGCTATGAAACAAAAAGTTTGCGTGAAAAACTAAAAATGGGTTAAATAGTTTTGCTCTTTTATAAGTTATCGTCTCTTCCAGATATTCTCGAGGAGATAATTATTATTAGAATGTCAAAAAAACCGAGAAATCAACAAATCGACCCGAACCGTTTAATTCGAAACCGAAAAACCTGAAATCGAAAAAACCCAAAAAAACCCGTTTATCACGTTTCGGTTTCTATTTTTTACTTTTAGATATCTGCGAGTAACCGAACCGAACCGTGTATAATATACATAATTGTTTTTTCGCACTACTTTTATTATATAACGACTTTTTTTCTTCTAATGTAAACATTTACTACTAAACTTATATGTGTGACAATTGATTAACATATAGTAACTTGTGAACGTCGAATAAATATTTTTTGTTAATCTGTTAGTTATGTTAATTTGAATGCAATTATTGTGATGTATTATCGTTAATATGACTTTAATTTATCTATTTAATGATAATTAATTTCACTAAAAATGATATTTTACGTTTTAAATCAATTTA
>BQNB010076621.1:0-10000 GCA_026074375.1 Tanacetum coccineum
ATTTTGTAGCTTATTTTTAAACTTGCACTTGTCCTCTTTAAAACTGAAAACACCAAAAGGTTGCCCTGGTGTAAACAACAGATTTCATAGCCCTTTTTAATTGCTTATTTAAATTCCAAACTTTGTTATTTTTGCTTTTCTAGAAAGTCCATAAGCTGGTCTTTAAGCTAGCTCAAGCCCCAAGTCCCTAGGTCCCTCTAAGTGCTTAAAAATAAGCCCTAAAGAGTACCCTTTGGACTGTTTTGTATGCAGTTTTGTGCTTATAACTTATTTGCTATTTTTGCTTATTTGCCTATTTCTTTTGTGCTTAATTTGCTTTTTCTTGCTTATTAGGTGTAGTGTCCTATATGCTTTAGCTTATTTCTGTTTTCCTTGTGCTTATCCACCCTAAATTAGCCCACCAGTTAAGCCCTCTTTAGACTTTTAAGCAATATAAGTTTTATGTCTGCTTTTGTTTGCTTATTTTCCTGCTTATTTTTAAGTTATAAAAAAGTTTCTTTTTTTAAAGTTGCTTAATTTTTCATAATTTATAAGTTTAAAAAAAATTATCAAAAAGGAAGAGGCCAAGGTTCGAACCCTGGACCTCCCCCTTTCATACCAACGTCCCACACACACCCCCTCTTAACCATCATGCTACAATAGCTCATCCAACATCATTTGCACTCTTTATTCCTTTAACCTTTTTTTGGCCCATTTAGCTTATAAGCCTTTTCGGCTTATTTCTGGCTTATTTATAATCCCTCCTTTTCAGCTCTTAGTTTTCTTGCATTCTACTCCTTTCAAGCTACTTTTCTGTATTTTTTGGGATTTCTCCAAATTAGTTTACTATTTTTAATAAATTTTTTTCTTTAAAACTATTTTTAATTATTAAAAATTAAATAAAAATTAAAAAATTAATTATTTTTTAGAAAATTTTCTTTATCATATTGCACCTAGGAAAATTAGTTTTGCACTCGTAAGGTTATTTTTGTAAAAATTTGATTTTTAATGAACGGGTTTCGAACCCCTTTCTCGTTTTTAAGTTTAAATCACTTTTAGCCTTCGTTTTTAGGTTTTCTTTACTCGTTTTTGCATTTTAATTGTAGAATTAGTTTTCAAAACCAAAAATATTCTTAATCCTATTCAAACGCGCGATCATAAACGTCTTCGATTTTCAATTTGCACCTCGACGGGATTACGACTTCGGGTAGGTTTTGAGAGATTGTGCTTTGGATAAAAGCGAATCTTTTAAAAGCCTCTTGGAATACTTACTATTGATTTTTATCCTTACGTATTTATATTTATATATTTATTTATATTTATATTCATACAAAAAGGCATGAGATCACTGTGGTATTAGTTTGGGTTTTGTGTTATGTGGATCGTCATGCAGGCGATGATAATAATTTTTTATTTATTATCAGTGGCTCACCGAGATCCGTATCTTGGATTGGCGGTCACACCTAGAGTGTCATTGCAGCCATGTTGGGTAAGAGCATGAGATCGCCTGCATTTTGGCGGGGCAATAAACTTATTTTGCAGCCATGACATGTGTATCATGTACTTTGATTTCTCACTTGTCCGAGCCTATTGATTAGTCATATAAGCTTATTACGACATGATAAGCTTATATAAGCCGAAAAGTCTCAAAATAAGCCATAAAAAGTGAGCTTATGAAAGAGAAGGCGAAAACCAAATAAGCTACAAGCTTGCAATATAAGCCGAAACAAACACCCGTTTAGCAATATAAGAGCCTTTCTAACTTTTTCCCCCAGGTAGTCTTGGTTGGCCACTCATATTCGAGTCTTATGAATATAGAGTTTAGATATTCATATGGGTAATTTGGGTGTTACCATAAGTGATAATTAGATTTTGTGTTTTCAAATTGTTTATGGTTATTTTAATAGTTGTCGGCATATTATTGCAGGTGCCAACATAAGGAAATGGAAAAGGAGTTGGCGGATAGCGGGACGGGTTAGGGTCATCAAAATTAAAGGGTGGCATGTGGTTGCTATTAGGAATTCCAAAACTCCAAGTGATTGGAGTCTAAAAGGTATGATTTTTTAGTCGTTGGAGGAGCAAGTGAAATTGGGGTTTCGGGTAGTTGATTATTTGCCTTATGATTCATTTGTTAGGAAAAAATATAGGATATTTGTTTGCTATACAACATGGTGCTAAAAAGATTATTGATTTTGATGATAGACGTCATGTGATTGATGATGATATTGGGCCTCCAACGAACTAACTTTGTGTTGTTACGTTCAACCAGGTGGTAAACCTGTCAACAATATGTTACAATTCGAGTAGTCTATGTTGTATTAATGAATAGAATTGTTATACCTGGCGTGCTTTATTTTCGATACATGATAAGGTCCAAAAAAAATATATATGAGTGATTTATAGATTAGTGATACAGATAAAAAAGTTTACTGGCTTTTGAAATGGCTTTAACTATTTTAAATAGGCTGATCCAAACACCCCCTAATCTTAAAGAATTCATACATTTTGGATTTGGTAGTCGCTTAAAAGTAGCTTTAGTTGTTATATTACCGTTATGTGATAGGTTTCCATATGGTGGGTCACAACTTTAGATTGTGTTATAATAAATTCGCGAGTGTCAATGTCATATATTGAGATTGCTATTTGTAACAGGACTAGACGTGTGCCTTTGGGCTGAGCATTGGCCATCCAGTATGCCACTTTTCAAGAAGCGCATACTGCCATAAAAAGTGGGGGTACTATCAGAGTGTTGTAGTGGTATCAAGGAGAAAGTTGCACGCCAACAAGTGAAGATGTCGAGTTGTGTAAGTGGAGATCAGAGAGGTTTCTCGGTTGGCCTGCTTTACCTATACCTCATGTATTAACATTTTATCAATAGTAGTTCAATAAATGTTGGTTTCCTTGGTTATGAATGCGTGAATGAGAATGAGCCTGTTGCGCTTGGAGTGCGTGGCATTAGGGGCAACAATCCTGTAGTAGAAACCGATGAGGGGCAAAGTTTGTCAACGGGTAAAGGAGTACTTTCAAGGATACTGTTGGGATGGGTGTCAATTTAATTGTTATGGGGGATGTTTCTTCAAGTTAACATAATGTCTGCTCGGGCGATAAGTGCTTTTTTATGCAACATGCTTTATTCATTGGGTCATTTAAACTGTAGTATCTATTGTTCATATGTTGTTGTTGTTGCCTTCTTTTGAACAGATATTAATGAAAGCCAGAAACAGGGTACATACAACTCCTGTGGAAACATCACGTGTGCATTTCCAATTAAGGATTCAGTAACCGTGGTTGAAGGTTCTATAAGTGTCCATAACAAGTGGAGGCGTGTATTGAACAAAGGTGTGTTTGAAAAAAGAAAAGTCTAATCTGGTCCTTTTATGTGGTGCTTATTCTTTGTTACACGCCGCCGATAGCTGCCACCTCTCACTGGACTGCAGGTATCAAGTTGTTTGGAAAGAAAATTGTATAAAAGTATGGCTGCGTTGAAGTTATCCCATGATGATCTTCTGTGTTCGTTTCGTAAAGCTCCAAGAGCTGGAGCTGAAGAGATTCAATATATTCAGCTCATGAAGATTATAGAGGGAATTACTCTTTTTGATTCGAAGGATAGATGGAGATGGTCTTTAGAAGGTTGTGGCGAGTTTACAGTCGCTTCGGTTAGGAATCTCCTTGACGCAAATTCGTTACCAGTGGTCTCTTCCAAAACCCGTTGGATAAAAGCCGTGCCTATTAAAGTCAATATTCACGCTTGGAAAGTTAAGTTGGACATCTTACCTACTCGGTTGAACATCTCTAAAAGAGGCATGGATATTGAGTCGATTCTATGTCCTTTATGCGAAAAGAATGTGGAATCATCTAGCCATATTTTCTTTACTTTCCCTATATCTAGAGAGATATATCGCAAGGTTTTGCTTTGGTGGGAGATTGATGTCGTGATGGTTTCCTCTTATGATGAATGGTTAGAATGGTTGTTGAGTATTTGTCTTCATTCTAAATATAAAGAGTTGTTCGAAGGCGTTTGTTATGTCTTGTGGTGGTACATTTGGAATTTTCGTAACAAAAGCATTTTTGGTTCGGCTTGTCCTTCGAAGGCGCTTATATTTGAGGAGGTAGTCACCCGATCCTTCATTTGGTGTAAACATAGATGTAAAAAGTCTTTTAGTTGGGTAAATTGGCTTAAAAACCCGTATCTTGTTACTTTGTAATTTCTAGCTTCTTGCTAGTCTTTTTGTTTTAATAAAATCCTCCGTTCAAAAAAAAATAGTGGTGTCCAATGCCATATCACTGGACAACAAGAGTGGTGTCCAACGCCATATCACTGGACCACCGCCAGTGCACATAAGGAGGAAACAAGTTTGCGGGTTGTGGTGGGCATCTTTGTTAAGTGTGTTTCTAACTATTCTTTTTTGAAATATTTACTTGCATAAAGTGTACAGAGTTGATTAATATAGTACACACTGTTAGACCTTTTTATTTTTCTTTTAAATACATACACGCTAACTTTAAGATTTCATTAACTATAGGCTGTTAGCATAGACGGAATAAAAAAATAAATAACATATGTATGTTAGTTTTACTATCGCCCATCATTGATATATAACACAAAACATACACTTTAAGGAGATAACTTTCTCATCCTAAAATTTTTCCTTTCGTAATAGAGTAATAGTTAATTAAGTGTTCTAAAGCTTTGTTTTTACAAATTTCAGATAATAAGAGGTTAATCAAAAACAAATTCAGTGATAGCACAATGCAACCCGATGTGAAATTATGGCCTTTTAAGGTAATAGTGTTCGAACACAAGGGAAAGTATGAGGAATATTCACCGGAAGAAATATCTTGCATGATCCTAAATAATTTGAAAGAGTCCGCAGAAGCGTTTCTCGCAACAGAAGTTGTTGATGCAATAATTACTGTTCTTGCTTATTTCAGTGACAAACAAAGACACGCAATAAAGGATGCTGGTACACTTGCTACACTCAATGTCATGCGATTGATTAGCAAGCCAACAGTAACTAATTGCATATGTTCTAGAAAAGAGTGCTGACACAAATGGTAGAAAATAGAAAACAGTATTCATATTTGATTTGGGTGGTGTGATGTTTGATGAGTGACTACGTTGAGAGTGAAAATATATGTCTTATTCTTATGTTCCCTGCTATCTTGTTAAGAACAAAAATAACTCTTTGTACCTTCTTTCCATTCGTATCCGCGGTTGTTGTTCAAAAACAACCCATTCCGCCATCGACAACAACGACGCCTAACAGTCCTCTCATTTAATGAGGCCCCGAGTATTTACAAAATACCCCTTCCACTATGCATACGATTACAAAAAACTACCCTCATTTAAAAAAAACATAAAACGCGGCGAAGCGCGGGTTACAAACCTCGTTGTAGAAATAACTCAATAAGTTCTGATAGTGGCTTCATGAAATATTTTGTCATTATGTTCTATAAACATTTTCTTTTAAAGGATTTAGCAATCAAATTGCATAGTGGTAAGTTTTTACTTTCTCACAAGAGGTTAAAGGTTCAAACCTCGTTAGATGTGTATGATTAAGGATAGTCAGGGAAAGATAAGAAATAATTTCGGTTTTTTTGGTGATGCTACGTACATCTAAGTATAAAGACTCGTCCTCGTTAAGTATCATAGAAAAAACTTGTTCAATTTTTGTAATTTTTTTCATGTTTGGTAGGGGTGAGCACAAAAACCGAAAATCGAAAACCGAAATTGAACCGAACCGAAAACAATCAAACCGAACTAATAACCGAACCGAATTTGCTAAAACTGAATCGAACTACAAATTCGGTTTTTGAGTTGGATATGAGTTTCGCAATATGAATCGAAAACCGAACAAAAACTGACGTTATATAAATAGATATATTTTTATATATTTTTATATATAGAAAGACTATTAAAATTTTATTATAATATAAAAAAGTACTTTTTCTATGCTTGAAATATTTTTTTTTTGTTAAAAATCTATGTAATTATTATTTTTAAATAAATTGTGTAATTTGGGTTATTCGGGTCAACCCGAAAACCGAACCGAATTCAAATTCGGTTTGGTTGAATTTTAGTTCGGTTCGATTCGGTTTTCGGATTGATAATTTTTTTTACTGTACTAAATGAACCGAACAAATAACCGAACCGATCAACACCCCAAAGGCCCTAATGTGTGATTTGCAACTGAAGCTGAAATCCCAATAATATCCCCAAAGGTTGCAATTCGTCTTTCATTGCTTTAATTCCAAAAATTCCGGATGCGAACATGGTAAAAGATTTTATACCTATTAGTCTTATTGGAAGTTTATATAAAATCATTGCAAAAATATTGGCGAATCGTCTTGTTGGTGTTTTGGGAGATATTGTTAATGAGGTTCAATCAGCATTCATCGCGGAAAGACATATTTTAGATGGCCCGTTTATTCTTAATGAAATTTTATAATGAAGCAAGACAAAAAAGAAACAATCTTTAATTTTTAAAGTTGATTTTGAGAAAGCATATGATTCGGTTCGATGGGATTTTTTAGATGACATTCTAAAAAAGTATGGATTTGGCGAAAAATGATGTAAGTGGATTCAAAGCTGCCTTAGATCTTCGAGAGGTTCGATCCTAATTAATGGTAGTCCAACGGAGGAGTTTCAATTCTACAAAGGCCTCAAACAAGGAGATCCGTTATCTCCATTCTTGTTCATCCTAATCATGGAAAGTTTACATTTATCTTTTCAACGGGTGGTGGACAATGGGAATGTTTTTAGTGATTTAAAGCTAAGCTCTTCGTTGAGTATTTCTCACTTGTTTTACGCGGATGATGCGGTTTTCATGGGACAATGGTGTGATGGTAATATTTCTACTTTAATTCATGTTTTTGAATGTTTTTATCGGGCTTCTGGTCTAAGGATTAATATGTGCAAGAGTAAAATTATGGGTGTTAATGTGGATAGCGACAAGGTTAAAGGTGTTGCATCGAACTTGGATTGTTCTTATTCTCAAACTCATTTACGTATCTTGGATCGAAGTTGGGAGGGTCTATGTCTCGGGTTCATGCTTGGAACGAGGTGGTAGATCGGGTGAAGAATCGGCTCTCTAAATGGAAGATGAAAACGTTGTCAATTGGAGGTAGGTTATACGTTACTAAGTCGGTTTTAGGATCGTACCAATTTTCCACCACATGTCGATTTATAGAGCCCCCTTAAATTGTGTTACGTACTTTAAAATCTATTGTAGTAAAAATTTTAAGGGAATGATATTAACAGTTAACATATAGCTTCAGGGAGTTAATTGGAAAAAGTGTTGGCGTCTAAAGAAAAATGGGGCCTGGGAGTTTATGTTATTGCTTTATATTTAGAGGTCTATGTTTAAAGGGATATGGTGGTTCTATATGCAAATACTTTGTTCATGGGTGGTGGTCGTTAAGGAGATTCACGTGAGGACGATGTTTAATGTTGGAGGACACTTAAATTTCTGGTGCTTATATCCTGATGGTTGGGATTTTGTAAGGAAACTCACGCAGTTGAAAAAACTAAGTTATAACTTACTGATTGTATGTCACCTATTTGTGTCAAATTAGGGGAATGGTGATTAAAACTGTTTTTTGGGAGGATAATTTAGGGATTGATGGGTAAAACTCTTTAAAGAATCGGATTGCAGGCATTTATAGTCTTGGATTCTTGCAAATTGATCACGGTAGGTTGCGAAACTTGCGCAGCCTAGTTTTGGAATATTTTTTGAAGAATCCGAGGGGTGGAGTTGAGCAAGGTTCAATTTCAACCGAGTTGTCTATATTTGGTGCATGTTGTTCTTTAATTCCTATGTCTGAAAGATGGGAATATGGGACTTGGAGAGCTCGGGAGATTTTTCTGTTGTGCGTTGTCGGTTAGAAAGCTTATTGATGATAAAATGACTTTCGGATGTTGACTCGTGCAAACTGGTGGGATAAAATTGTGTGCGATTTTTTTTTTTTTTATTTTTTTTTTTTTTAATTTTTTATTTATAAACTTTTAATTTTTTATTTTTTTTTTTTTAATATTTTATAAATTTAAGTTTTAAATACTTTTTTAAATTAAATTAGTTTTTTTTTTTTTATATAATTTTTTTTATGTATTTATTATAATTTATTTATTTTTTAGTTTTTATTATTATTTTTTTTTATTTTATTTTTTGTCTTTATTAATTTTTTTTTTTTTTTTTTGTTATACTTAGTTGTTATTTATTTATAGTTAATTAATTTAATTTTAAATTTATTATATTTTTTTTTAAATTTTTTTTTTTTAATTTTTTTTATTTTTTATTATATTTTTTTTTTTTTATTTTTTTTTTAAAATTTTTTTTTTTATTTATTTATTAATTTTTTATTAAAAGATTTTTTTTTAATTTTTAATTAAAATTTATATTTATTTTAATTTATTTTTATTTTTTTTTTTTATTAATTTAATTTTTTATTTTTAATTTTATAATTTTTTTATTTTTTTTATTTTTTATTTTTTTATTTAATATTTTATTTTATATTTTTAAAATTTTCATTTACTTATTTTTAATTATTTTTATATAATTTTTAATTTTTTTTAATTATTTTTTTATTTTATTATATTTTTTTATTTTTTTATTAAATTATATTTTATATTTATAATATTTTCTTTTATTTTATTATATTTTTCAATTTTTTTTATATAATTTTTTTATTTTTTTTAATTTTTTTTTTTTTTTTTTTTTTAATTTATATTTATTTTTTTTAATTTTTATTTTTTATTTATATTTCTATTTATTTTTTTTAATTTTTAATAAATTTTTTTTTTTTTTTTAATTTTTATAAATATAAGATTTTTATTTATTATTTTTTTTTTTATTTTTTTTTTTAAATTTTATTATTATTTATTTTAGTTTTATTTTATATTATTTTAAATTAATTTTTTTTTTTTTTATTTTTACTTTTTTTATATATGTAATTTTTTTTATAAATTTTTTTTTTTTAAATTTATTTATTAAATTTTTTTTATAATTAATTTGTTTTATTTTATTTAATTTTTTTTTTTTTTTTATTATTTTTATTTTATTTTTTATATTTGTTTTAATTATTTTATTAAATTATTTTTTTTTATTTTATTTTTAAATTTTTTTTTATTTTTAAAATTTTTTTTTTTTTTTTTTTTTTTTTTTTTTTTTTTTTTAATTAATTTTTAAATTTTTTTTTTTTTATTAATTTTATTTTTTTTTTTTTTTTCAGTTTTATTTTAAAATAAATTATATATTATTTTTTTTTAATTATTTATAATTTTAATATAATTTAATTTTTTATTTTTTAATTTTATTTAAAATTATTTTTTTTTTTTTTTAGTGTATTTTTTTTTAAAAATATTTTTTAAATTTAATTTTTCTTTTTAATTTTTATTTTTGATCTTTTTATTTTTTTTATTTTTTTTAATTAAATTTTTTTTTATTAGTTTTTTTTTATAATTGATTTTTTGTTTAAAATTTTTTTTTTTATTTATGATTATTTTTTTTTTTTTTTTTTTTATATTTTTTTTTTAATATTTTTTTATTTTTTTATTTTTTTTATTTTTTGTTTTTTTTATTTTTTATTTTTTTTTTTTATTTGTTTTTTATTTTATAATTTATTAAATTTTTTTTTTTTTTTTTTTTTTTTTTTTTTTTTTTTTTTTTTTATAATTATTTTTTATTTTTATAAATTTTATATTTTTATTTATATTATTTTATTTTTTATTCTTATATAATTTTTTTTTCTATTTTATTTTAAATTTTTTCTTTTTTTTTATAATTTTTTTTTTTTATTTTTTTTTATTTATTATTTTTTTAATTTATTTTTTTTTATTTTTTATATTTTATTTTTATTTAATTATAAATAATATTTTTTTTTTTTTTTTTTATCATTTTAATATTATTTTTTTTTTTAAGTTTTTTTATTTTTTTTTTTTTAAATTTTAATTATTTTATTATTAATAATTAATTATATTTAATTTAAATTTAATTTTTTAATTTATATTATTTTTATTTATATT
>BQNB010076621.1:20000-31105 GCA_026074375.1 Tanacetum coccineum
CTAGTTTTGTTTCAATAAAATTGCTGTTAAAAAAAAGCCCATTTCCATGCTTCCAGCTCATTATTAAAGCCCAATTTACTGGGCCTCTTGGATTTGTTTACTGGCTATTATTTGTTTTTTTATTTCCTTGATGGACATTAACGGGAAAGAATCGTGTTTGTCTACTAGAGTATTATTATTATTAGTCAAAGAAAGGATGTTGAACGAGCTTTCGATATTCTCTAAGGACGTTTGGGAATTATACAACAACCGGCGCGTTCTTATCATATCAACAAAATGCGAAAAATCATGTATACTTGCATCATATTGCATAAGGTTGGGCACTACAAGGCGGTCGACCAGTCGATCGAGCTGCTCGGTCATCGGTTGTCGTTGTTGCGGGGCTGTCGGTCGGCGTCGGTCAAGCATGGATAGAGGTCGAGCCTGTGATCGACTTGGCAAGACACATAAAGTCACAAAAATGCTACCGTTGTGTTTTTATATTAAAAAAATGAAGATCATCTTGTAGCGGTAAAAAGTGGTCTGTAGATCGCAGAAGAGAGAAAGCTGATGTGGCAGGAAAAATGAAGTTCGTTGGTGGTCCTTGTAGGACTAGCCTAACATGAATTTGAAATATTAAAAGTTTGTCATTGGTGAATTCAACGAGTTGTATATTAGTCCGCAACCAAATATATAACGTACTTAGGTCGAAGTATGTGAAATTCAATGGAGGAAGGCAAAAGAATTACGTGACAGACAAACTCACAAAAGTCTTCAACGAAATCTTATGGAGCATCTATGACAACAACATCAACTACAAAATTAGTTAATTAATTATTTGATATATTTTTATATTTTTGTATTTTTTTTAAATTTTTTCGTATGTTTTTTTTCTTCAGTATTGTATTGTGTAACTTTATTTAAATGAATGAAATATTACTCCGTAGTTGTTTAAAAAATGTAAAAGAAATAAAATGATGGGTCATAAAAGTGTAAGTTGTATGCAAATTACTAAAGAAAGTGTTTTTGGATGTGTAAATTAGAAGACGAAAAATTGATGTGACGCTGAGGTAACAGTAACTTACAAGTTACTGCAGCCTATGCTCTTATCACGTCAAGAAAGTGCAAATAATATGAGAGGCTATTTTTGACCTAACTAAGCAAAGAAACGGAAAAAAGAACACAGTAAAAAGTTGATTTCAACTAAGGCAGCTGTTACTTTTGCAACGTTTTTCTCATTCTTTATCAATATAATTTTACATATAAGTTTATTTTTGTCATTTTCATAACGTTTAGCTAAGTTACATATTACTAACCATAAACAACTGTTAAGTGCTAATACATATGACGCCTAAATTCACAAATGTGATTTTTCATAGAATTAACTTTGCAATTCAAAAAGAGTTAGTGACGTAGTTTGTTACTCGTTTACCTTCTACCATTATGTAAATAATAAGTTATTAAATATAAAAAAAACTTCTTTGAATATCTAGAAAAAAAAATGGAGGTGATCAAGAAAATATTCGAAACCTTGACGGAGATACTCTGGTTAAGTCGCGAACAAGACGTGAAAACCTCATATATTTAACCGTTTTATGCATATTCGAGTAACCGACACACTGAATATTCTGCTTGTTCTTTATTTCTAGAACCATAGCTAAGAATTATATGTATTATTGTGTTTTGAATTAGATTTAGTTTCAAAGTTAGATTGAAGTACAATCTTTGATTAAAAAAGTCTAATCACACCACCACCATTGTTCCCTAAGGCAAAGGCAAATTGAGGACATAAGTGTGAAAGGAAAATGAATTGTAGGCCTAAAAGTTGGACTTAAAAATGAACCTAAAGATATGATTGGTGAATCTATAAAATTGATTGGTGAAAAATGATAAGTGAGAAAATGTGTATGACACTTGTCAATAATTGAATGAATTATGTCTATTATTAGGTCTCTTTGTTAGACATGAATATCAACACTCAGTGTGAAATACATTGTCCCTTTTATTTCTCTAAACCACTTTTTATTATATGATACATTGCATGTGAGCAATTTGGTTTAGTTTCCATTAACAATTTGACATTTTTTGTTCATCACTTTAAACTTTACAATTTGACTTACATACACATAAAAGTGTGGTTAATTATACCTTAATTTGCGTAACAATAGCATCAAGTCTTGTGCGACTTGGCTTTACTTCTTTGAAACTTTGTGTTGGGGATTAAACACAATGTTTTGAAACTCAATTCAACCGGTTGAAACTGTTTCGGTTGAAAAAAAGTGTTAAATTAAACCGCGTTTTATATTTTAGAAACCTGGTTAGACCCGCCGGGTTTGAAGAGACCCGCCGGGTTTGAAGTGACCCGGGCCAAACCCGGTTTTCGATATATATATATATATATATATATATATATTTTATTTTTATATTTATATATATATTATATTATATATTATATATATTATATATATAATATTATATAATTTTATTTTCTGTATCATTCCAAACATATAAAATTATTTTTTTGGAAGACCGGGTTGACCCGGTGGTCAAACCGGTAACCTGGTGACTCGACCAATATTTTTTTATACACTTGGGGCCTGTTTGGTTTGTTGGTCGGTTTAAGATTTGGATTTGATTTAGGATATAGATTTGAATTTGATATAATTAAAACTATTAAAAATATAGTATATATAAATAATAAAATATTATTTATTTTATATGTTACTGCAATATTAAAATGATAAATAATATATTTTTTACTAAAAATAAAGGAGAAAAAAGAGTATTAGTGGAGAAGGGTTCACATTATTGATGAATTCCTAAGTAGCCTACTTTTACACAAGAAAAAATTACATGTTTCGTCCCTGTGGTTTACCTAAAAATCATGTTTCGTCCCTATTTGATTTTAATTACAATGATGGTCCTTAATTTTTAAACTAATTGCACTGATGGTCCCTATTTTTCAAAATAGGGACCAACTGTGTAATTAATTTTGTTTGAAATTTATTACACGGATAGTCCCTATTTTCCAGAATAGGGACTATCAGTGAAACATGTTTGATAAAATAGGGACCATCAGTGTAATTAAAATCGAATAGGGACGAAACATGATTTCTAGGTAAACCACAGGGACGAAACATGTAATTTTTTCTTTACACAACCGTCTCTGCAAGGGTTTAAGACCAAGTTTAAATTCCAAAATTTATAACCAAACAACGTATTATAGCCTTTCAAATCAAAACTCACCCAAAAGTGGGATACCAAACGCACCTTTAATAAGTATTAGTAGAAACCTAGCATGTAAAAATCTGTTATACATTATAGTGACAAAAAAAAAGTGCGAGGATACATTTTTTTTGCTTTTTAAGATATATTTTGTATACAAAAAGTGTTATTAAAAGTTAAAATTTTAAGCCTTTTCTTGCATTTTGAAAAAAATGTCATTAAAATGGTAAATTTGTTGACACTTTTTTTTTCATTAACACCTACGTCACTATAAAAAAATATTAATTTTCGAGTTAATTGCATAAATGGTCCCTGTGGTCGTCCGGATTTAACGAAAATGGTCCCTCAAACTTTTTTGTAACGAAAATGGTCCCCATAGTTGTGAAACATAACAGGTTTGGTCCCCGTGATAAAACGATTCATAACGGTTTTGGTCCCTATGACCCATAACGGATTTGGTCCCTATAGGGACCAAACCCGTTATGTTTCACAACCATGGGGACCATTTTTGTTACAAAAAAGTTTGAGGGACTATTTTCGTTAAATCCGGACGACCACATAGACCATTTATGCAATTAACTCTTAATTTTCGTCACGTTAAGAGAGTGCAAATAATATGAAAAGTACAAATAACACCACCCATAACTAAACAAAGAAATGGAAAAAAAAACATGGTAAAAAGTTGATTTGCTTTTGCAACGACCACAGTTTATATAACTTTTCATTTGTTTTTTTAATAATGTTTTTAGCTACGTTACATATTACTGCCATAAAATATTGTTAATTGCTAATGTTTGTAACATAAAAAGTAGAGTTAATTGCATAAATGGTCCCTGTGGTCTACCGGGTTTAACGAAAATGGTCCCTCATCTTTTTTTCCCGATCCTTTCCCCATGGTTTTGACCCGTATCGGGTTTGGTCCCTTGACCGATATTTTCGTTAGTTTGACCGTTAAATGAGGGACCATTTTTGTTAAACCCGACAGACCACAGAGACCATTTAATCATGCATTTAACGGTCAAACTAACAAAAATATTGGTCAAGGGACCAAACCCGATACGGGTTGAAACCACGGGGAGAGGATCTAGAAAAAAAAGTATAGGGACTATTTTTGTTAAACCCGACTGACCACAAGGACCATTTATGCAATTAACTCCAAAAAGTATGTGTTTATGTTTGGTGAAATTGGCTAAAAATGAAGTTGGGGTTGAAATTTAAGTTGGAGTCGAAACTTATATTTTGTGTCGCTTTAAGTCACGCCTTAAAAATGCCATGGCTCACAAAGGCGTGAGGCTTGGCCATGCCACCACGCCACGCCTCACGCTATTTATAACCTTAATTAATAGTGACATAATGAAATATATCGTCATTGCTTTTTATTAAACATTTTCTTTTAAGTGATTTAGCAATCAAATGGCATGGTGGTAAGTTCTTTAGTATCCTCACACGAGGTCAAGGGTTCAAAACCTCGTTGAGCGTGTACGTTTAGGCGTGGCCAAGATAGGGTCGGTTTGCTGCTGAAGCTTAAAGGCCCAATATCTACTGGGCCTTTTGGATATGTTTACTGGCTATTATTTGTTTCTTTATTTACTTGATGAAAAATTAAATAGTACTCTTACAACAAATGAAATTTATTATCTTATTTTCTTTTAGTTTTCTAGTGTTAATCTGAATTATGAATTGTTGGATGTGTTTATATGCATCACTAGGAAGATTTAAGGCTTGAATTTTTGACAAATTATCTCATTTTCTTAATATTTTCAAATAAATTTCCCTTGATCAAAATTCAAATAAGCTAATAAGCCCACATATAAGCCGAAACAAACACCCCTATAACAGTAGGCCTGTGATCAGAAGACATCAAAGGGAGAAAGAAGGCACACTGCGTATAACTTTTCCGGGTTTTTTGTTCCAAGTGAAATTTAGGCCACTCATTGCTACATCCTCAACTTCAATATCAGCTACACATTCTCTAAAATCAGACATTGCAGAGGTAATCTTTGTACCACCGGTTGACTTTTCAGACAAAACCAGCGTAACATTATAATCGCCAAGAATCACCCACGGCATATCATTACTAGACTTTCTTATACTTATGCGCGGAGTATGAATGTGGGCATATATATAAAGGACCAATGAAAATGTCTGTCGCCATTTAAAGGAATGCATAGCTTGCGCAGACTGATCCATAACCATAACATCAACACAACTTGGATCCCAACCAACTATAATCCTTTTTCCACTAACACAAAAGGCGACATTTGAAGCCCAGTCCCACTGACCCAACACATGAACTACAAATTCTCGCTAACTTGTTTTGAAGTGTAAATCCGAGCATTCATCATATCGAATGTCATCAACTTCCTTTCTAAGTTTTGGCCACATTCTATTTTCATAATCTTCCTTATATTTGCTCTATAATACACATATTATCGTCATCTAAAACATCAAAGGAATTAGACACAGGAACATCTTCACCCATCATTACTAACAGAACTAGAACCTCTACCTAGGATCCTAGGCTTGAAATTAGGGTCATAAGAACTACTATGTACAACTTTTTGACAATGCTAGGTTTTACAGATTTAACATTCACTGCATTAGGCTGAATAGAAATAAGAAATTTCCATCACATTTGGTAAATCATCATCGGCTAAGACTTCAACTAACACCCTAGCAAAGTCGCTTATACTATCACGGTGATATGAAACGAGGTAAGGCTAAGGCATTGTATACGTAATGGAACAAAAACGTCTTTTTGGTTCGATACCTGGTGTGATCATTCCCCATTACGTAATTACTTCACTTTTAGAACCATCACACGCGAAGGCTCTAATCTTTGTGAATCTGCGGCTGAGATGGGCTCGAATAGGGTATGGAACCTCCCTCATGCATGGTACTATTTGTATCCAGTTCTTAACCAAGTTGCATTTCCTTCTTTTATGTGGACAAATAGCAATGGTCATGTTCGAACTTTTGCTGTTAGTGCTGTTTGGGACTCAATTCGTCCACGGGAGCAGGAGGTCGATTGGTTTCATGTGGTTTGGTTCTCATTTTGTATCCCTAGCTAGACACACTTGTCACTTATTGCTCATCATGTCTCGTAAACTTAAAACACAAGACAAATTGAGGCAATGGGATGTTGGCACTTGGCAACATATTAAGTGAAATGCAAGAGCATATGATGAATTAAACACTCTCTTTGAAATATAATGAAGAATGCGTTTGGGATGTAACGTGAACAGATATTCAACCCTTGCTATACGTAAAGAAAAAAAATAGAAAAAACATATATAAGACGTACTTTTATGCGATTCTATGTGTTTGTAAACTCAAACGGTCCAGCTAAACCTTCATATTTTGCACTTTATACCGATAGGAAACCAACTTAGTTACTCGGCTATGAATGGATATAACTATTTTCCCAGCTTCTTTTGCTGTATAACAGCAACACACTCGTTTCTCCTTCACTGGGTTTTGTACCATCTTCGCTAATCTTGCCTGTTCGTCCGGGACAAATCTACAACTATATTCAAAATACGACCCTCCAGCCACTACATCCCACCATACTGTTGCATGTGCCTGTATAAAAGATTGAGTAATGACAATGGTTTTCGGGTGAAAAAAGAGAGAAAAGAAAAGTAAAGAAATTTGTATTACCCTAATGCCCTCGATCTTAATTGTGAATGTTTCTCCACCTTTGGCCATGTCCTCAGAAACTGGTACGGTTTTCAAGTTATCATCAGTTCCATAAATACCACCGTATTGCTGTTGTATATGCTCAGGACTTATGTACCTTAAGACCACAAAAGAGATCGAAAACAAGTAGAAAAATATTTTTTAGTACAAAAAACAAGCTTAATGTACAAGACTAATAAATATAATGAAAGAATGCTAACTTGTAGAGTGTTTCCGGAACACTTGCTTCGTCAGATATGACAAGTTTCATACTTTCGTTTCCATTAAATAGACTTCTCAATGAGAATACCGCCCTACTGATCCAAGGAACATTGAGGAGTATCTGCAATCTCAAGTAACAACTATATGTCAATGTTTAATAGAAAGTATATATAGAGTGATGTAAAGTGGCTACCCATTGAATTACATAATCGAAAGAAAGGAAAACTACGATACGACCTTGTAGGAAATCATTCCAGGGTAATTATCTCGCAGGATTGAGAATATTTTCTCATCTACATCAAGAAGAGGTCTAGAGAACCTATGTTTATAATCTTGAACCAGAACGATCGAGTTAACCCCGCCAGCCTTAAAATTCAGCATCCGAATTAGTCTCTCAATCACTTGTATTCTCCACCTAATAAATTTCTTCTGGTTTTCATAAATGCTAAAGATTTCTTTGTACAAACTGGTTTGCTCATAGAGACCTCTCGGTGTCACGACTTCAAAGAAATCACTATAATCAGTGTAGGAAACGGGACAGCCTTGTCTGTCATAGCCCATGTTATAACAAACACGATTTTCAAGTGTTTTAAACCCTAAATCTTGTTCAACAATGGAGTCTGCTCCATAGGCTTTTCGCCATTCAAGAGATTTGATAAGCATGTTGTAAGCATCTTGGACCCTGGAATTTTTCGCCCTAAGAAAGTTCAGGAGGATAATATCAGCTTTTGCTGTTTCTGATGTTTCCATGTGAATTGGGATTCCCCACATCGAAACCTGTTTGTTTTTAAACGTGTTTGAGAGTATGCTTTTGAGTTCGAGTTTATGGTAGTCGCAGTTTTCTTTCATTGCTGATCGTTGCTTGCGACTATAAATTTCAAAAGAGAAAAAAAAACAAACAAATTAAGACGCTGTTTGGTGAAGCAATTTGAGTACGTGCTGTAACTAAACAAGACTCTTACATATTTTACCATAACATAAGTTTATTTTCTACTTTAGAATTCTTTATCATTGGTCAGGGTCGTCCTGTGGATTTTAAAGGCCCTGTGTCATTGTTTCAAAAGAGGCCCTTCTTAAACACAAAATTTTACTACAACTTGAACTTATGGCTTATTTAACTCCATAAGTTCAAATTAATAAGCTCACATGCAAGAAAAACAATGGGCTTATGAGCTTTTCGAGTAAACCCATAAGCCCGGAAAATTAGCTAATCCCGACACCCCCAATGTCTATGGAAAATGGTTATGGACAAGTAATTTTTTATATGCTTAAGTTGTTTTCATAGTCTTTTACCAAACACCCCTTAAACTGAATATCTATACCTGTGCATATTATATAACCCTAACTTTTTTTTCCTCAAAATTAAAAGCAAAATCACAAACATCTTTAGAATATAATAAAAGCCCTATATCATCAATTTTAAACAAAATTAATACATTAAATATTAAAAATCATACCTTTAGGCTATTGAAAGAGTTGTTGGTTTAGGTTTTGGAATTGTGGGTTCAAAGAAAATCTCGTATGGTTTTGTGTCTTTAAAATTTTTAGTTTTGATCCCTAACTTTTTAGGTAAGTAACGACAGACCTCAAAGACTATTTTTGTAAATTGTAAAAAAAATAAATTTAAATTAACGGTCGTTACTTAACAGACGTTAGTGGGGGATTTTTTTAATGAGGGTAGTTTTCGTAATTTGACACATAGTGCGAGGGGCTATTTCGTAAATACCCGAGGGCTATTTCGTAAATACCGGCGAGTTGCGGGTGGGTTTTTGGGTTGGGCGGGTCGGGTACATGGGACGAGTTGTGGGAGGGCGGTTTTCGGGTCGGACGGCTGGGTTTCGGGTCGGGTTGACCCAGCGTTTTGGGAGTGGTAATCTTGATAATTGTATAAATTTATTATTTATCAAATAAAGAAGTATTTGGTAAAATTAATAATAATAATTAAAAAAATATTCCTTAATTAGGAAGAATTTTTACTACTTAAATACGAAAATTTTCATTTAATATTTTACTTTATTATATAAAAGATGAGACATAAACAATCCTAATGGGCCCTATCGGTGTAAGGATGTAAATGGGGGATATGGATCGGGTCAGATATATTCACAATTAATATTTTTTTAATCATTTGTATCTATATTCATTTATCTGTGTAATCATCGTTGGCATCAATACATAATTTGTTTAACGCAAAATCGTTAACAACCCAGTCTTAACAAATATCAGTAGTACATAGTTTCTGATATAAACATTTACTTTTTTATTAACAAGCTAGTTTAAAACTCGTGTAATATGCGGGCTTTTTAAATGTATTTTTATTCCAATATGACTAAAAGTTATTATATTAAGTAGTATAGAAGAATGAATATATTTATACTACATATAAAGCATTTTGCCTCAAACCTTGAAAATTAAAAACTTAAAACTTAAAAAATTAATGCTTGAAATGCATCTATATTACATTTTCGGAAATATTAATACACTATTAATTATGATTACACTATTAATTATGATTACACACTAATTGATAACTATAATATGTATAATTGCTTGATTGACACTAATTAATTGTCACAAGGGTTTTTCTATACCTTATATAATGCGATTCTTTTGGTTATTCATTCATCATTTCATTCAGTTTGCTCTCATGGATTCGCAGAATGACGTTGAGGTTGGTTTTACATCTTCATGAAGCAACTATTCATGAAACTCATATATAATGCGATTCTTTTTGTTTATGCTTTATGTTTTGTTATTCTGTTCTAGAAACTCTATAAACCATAGTGTTTTAGTAACTTATGATGTAACCATTTCAATTTATTAATACGTCTTTACATCTATTACAGCTTCATCCCACTCCTAATATTGTGTTTCCATACGTTGTTTTTGTAGATCCAAGTTGTGATCACATTCTTGATACCTTTTCCGCTCATCCTCCGCCATAGCCGGAATATTCAGTCGCCGATGCAATTTTCGTTATGGTGTCCGGAATATTGTATTTTTTAAAGTTTATTTTCTAAGTTTTGTTGTAAAGTTTATATACATTTCTTTATATAAATTGTTGTTGTAAGGTTTTTGTAAATTGAATGATCATTCTTTCTTAATTAGCATTCATTCATGTTATTCTGATAAAATATTGAGAACTTATACTCCGTATGAATTAACTTGGTGAGTAATTGCTATTGTTATTGCTTTAGCAATAAGTGATGTTAATAATATTAAAAAGATGGTAATGTAATAAATAAGTAGTTTTAGACTCACATGTGCCATGTCATTTTGACATTAGTGGTACTAATGGAAGTTGGACATACGTAATATTTGTGCGTGTGTGCAAACTATAAATTGAATTATATAGTTTATTTTTTGTTGGTAATTTTATAATTCAGTTCTTGAAAGTGAAAACTGGATGTGAAAACTTAATGTATTTTAGAAAGGGTTTACAATGTCAAAACTTAATCGCATTGTCAAAACTTAATCGCATATAAAAACTTATTGATTGACACAAAATGTTTTGAAAATTAAATGTTTGTAACAACTTTGACATATTCAAGTGGCAAGTTTGAATGCATTAAATAACCACATTTAATTTGGTTATGTAACCATTAATTCCTAAAATTGTAAAGGCTAATTATGAAAGAGATTAATAAGCCCATTAATCTCTCATAATTTTCATTGACTAGAGTTTGAGTAAATCTCCTATTAATAGGGATCACCGTTTGCAATTACATTTTGCTATATTCACGTTCTATTTTGAACTTTACACGAAACACTTATCACACTATCGCATATCGTTAATTGGCTGCCGATATAAATGTTGCATTTTTTTCTTTAGTTGAATTATCGCATGTTATATCCATTTGCAATTATATTTTGATCTTTTCACGTTCTATTTTAAATGTTACACAAAACACTTACCACAACATGCTAAGAATTTTCGCCGCTATGCGCGGGTACTCGTCTAGTTTATATATATTTGTGTAGTAAATGAAAGTAAAAAAATT
>BQNB010076622.1:0-31104 GCA_026074375.1 Tanacetum coccineum
CCTTATTTTCGAAATCGGCAAACACAAGTAAATCTCCAATAATTATTCGAATCACTTCCAAATTTTTCCAACAATTTTTTTGAGTTATATGCGATATAAACCACCTTATAAAAATATCAAATCAAATGTACAAATGGTTTTTAAGCCGATTTCATAATTACCTAAAAATTAGGGTTTCGAATATGATTTAATTTATAAAATCAAAATAAAATGCATGAACATTTTTACCAGGCATAGATCGAATTAATATGATGATAAATGAGATATAAAAATACCTTTAATGATTCTTGATGATTTTATGAATTTATGAACCCGGTAGAGATTTTCGAACCCAAAACAATAACCACGATCGAACCAAGCCTTATAAAATCTTCCCACTATTTTTACCACACTCCTTGACCTTCAAAACACCCAATAAAAATCGTGCAAGCCTTGGAAAAATTCTATTTCGCCTCTTTTATTATTTAGGGTTTCGGCTAATTTGATTTTAATAAGTTTACAAATGAAAAATGTATAGATAAATATAATAAAAGATTTGGCCGAGTTTTAGGGTCTTCAAAAGACTAAAAATCTGATTTTATCTTTTCCTAATTTATTTTCTACTTATCCATATTTTATTTTATTAATTTTGTATTATATAAATACATAAATATAATTATTTTCGGCATAATCATAGAAAAATAATTATTGATTATTTTTCTTGTATAACATAAAGTATTTTATTCTTACATAAATTTTCATAATTGCCATAAGTTGTATTTTCATAATTTCTAGTTTCATACGATACGGAGCCTTTGAAGATAGGTTCATACCGTGGGGGGGGAAAGGAATTATCAATGCAGAATTCAATCTCTCTAGGCCGGAGGAAGTCCAGGAGGAAGTTCATAGGAAAAACATCCAGCGAATTCTACGAAACAACAGAAGATTTTCAATATTAGGACTCTTCCAAAGATGTTGTCCATTACAGAAAGCCAAAAAAAACCTTCTGGCACCCATGAGAAATCAAGGTTACGTGCCTTTTAGCCGAGAAGGCTTAACCGGACTTAAGCGGTGAGGTACCATGATAAACAATTTTCAGGTTGGCGAACGTACCAAAGATCACAGTCCTAGCATAGCAGTCAATGGTAGCTTCGATGGAGAAGCCAACCCATCCATGCCAAGAATCACCATAATAGTCGAGCATCATGAGATAGGAACGTAAAATTCGCAGGACGAAGACGATCATCATATAGTAGAGAGGCAGTAAACATACTCTTGGTCAAATAAGTATATGGTTTTTCATTGGCGTGTTGAAAGACTTATGCGTCTCATATTAATGGTGTAGGATTCATATTAAGTTTCTTAGCAAATGTGGTAGATATAATTTAATGTGTAGCCTCGAAGTTAGGAACATCGTCATCCGAGTTCCTACGGGTAGTCACCATCTGAACGATCGAGAAAACGATTAGCAAACGAAAACAAGATAGGTTACGGAATGGAGTTCGCTGAGAGGAACATAATGTCTTACCACAAATCCTCTCAGGTTCATAGCCTTACAGCTCTTAAGAGTATAAGACCTCGTCATGATTTACCTGGCACTTTGATACCATAAATTGTAACGCCCAGCCCCAAAAAGGGTTAAAAAGTATTTACAAATATGGTGTGACATCAAAAGCATTTATAATCATAACACAAGCATAAACAGCGGAAGTCTTAAATAAATAACCAAAGGAAAATAAGTCAACATGACTTAAGGTACATAAGTTCTTCAAAGACAAACATATCCAAACGAAATAACAAATGTCTTGAAAAGAAACAATTCATATATCAAAACTAAGATCTCTAGGGTAAGTCCACACTCAGCACTCATAACCCGAAAGCAAACCCCAGCTCCTAGCTTAGATACCTTGACGCAGGAAAGAAGTGCGGCTGAGCTTACAAAGCCCATGTGAACAGATATATATAATCGAAACGCAAAAAGATGACGATAATCAAAGCTACGATAACAGTGCAAAGGTTATCTCAAAACATGATCAAAGGAATAATATAAAACGTAGGACAAATCAGAAGATCAAATCTTCGTGTAAGTAAGATGAATAGATAATAGAATCAAGGTCCAATTACCAAGCCAAAACAAATCTTATCATAGTAACCATGGAGTCATGAGCTCTAAGTTTGTGAAAGAGTGGATTGCACCCAAACATCTAGTCACCAATAATTCCATATATCATAAGGTCAATAAATCCATCAAATACCATAAACAAATATAGGATGCATCCATAGCTCCTAAACAAATAATAATCTTCATAGTGCACTTATAATATCAAGGGAGGACGGCGTGTGTGAGAAATCGCTCACTCACACATGAGTATCCAAAGGTGCATCCATGACCGGCCATGTTTACCTTCATGGCTAGGAAAACAAATTGTGGCTTGGTTCTCAAACTGAAGGGTTCAAAGCAAAGTCATATCAAAGTTCATTTCAAAGGGATCATAGCAAAGGTTCAATGCCAAAGGTTCAAATATCAAAGGTTTAAATATCAAAGGTTCAAATATCAAAGGTAGCATAGCAGGGTTCAAATGGAACATAATGACAGATCATATAAGAAAGCCAAGATAAAAGGCTCAGAGCAAATGTAGCAAATCACATAAGTAATCAAAGATAGAGAGGAATATGTCATGAGAAACCTTAACGATAAGGTCAGAATATCTGTACGAATAACGGAACGAACGAAGCAACGCATAAATCATAATAATGGTAAAGAGGTGTAGGTATTAAGAATATCCGTACCTTATTCCGAAGCAAAGCAATAACCAAAGAAAACACCACAGGAATATCAAAATCACTCCCTCTTGACCGAACCTAAAGAAATGATGAATTCGAATTACAAACCATTCATTTAAGTTATACTTTCTATTTTTAGTAACTTTCCATTTTTAGTAACTTTCTATTTTTAGTAACTTTCCATTTTAGTAAGTTTCACATTTTTAGTAATTTACATTTTTCAGTACACTTTCCATTTTTAGTAACTTTCATTTTTAGTTAGTTTCCAATTTTAGTAACTTTCACAATTTTATAGTTTCAACAAAATTAGTAATATTCATCCTTTGAGCATTCTATTAAGTAATTTTGTATAGTTTAGGGACTATAACATTGTCAACCTTACAGTTAGGGGTTTAATACATGACAACTTTCCATCAGTTTAGGGTTTAATTATGCAAAATCAACTATCTTCAAGGTTTAAAAGTGTAAATTTCATAAGTTTTACATTTTATTAAGATTATACTTCCATTTTCTGTATTTCAAGTCAAACCCTTAATTTGTACATAATTATACATATTAGTCCTTTTGGTTTATTAATTAATTAAACATTATCTTTAATTATCCATAATTACAAAACAAGCCCTTATAGATTCAATTATGACAAAATCATACTTTATACATTAGATACTAATCAAACCTTCCACTTTTCAGAATTTACAATTTCAGTCCCTCTATTTTAATTAATTACTTTCTAATTACTTATTATATGTAATTAACCATTTTAAATCCAAATAATATCAAATGAAATTTATACCCCCCAACTTATTTTATACAGGAATATTATTAAATATAATAACATGGTCTAAAACAGACCCCATAGTTTCTGAATTACCAAAACAAGTCCTTATACCTTTACATAGCAAATCGGATAACAATTTAATTCACAAAACCCTAATATAATTTTTCCCAATCACAAACATAATTATTTCCCAATCATTGGCATTAAATGCACCTGGAAAAATTATCAAAACCCTAACCCTAATTTTATTCTTTCCTTTTTCCTTATTTTCGAAATTGGCAAACATAAGTAAATCACCAATAATTATTCGAATCACTTCCAAATTTTTACAACAATTTTTCTGAGTTATATGTGATATGAGAAACCTTATAAAAATATATAATCAAATGTAAAAATGGTTTTTAAGCCGATTTCATAATTACCTAAAAATTAGGGTTTCGAATATGATTTAATTTATAAAATCAAAATAAAATGCATGAACATTTTTCCCAGGTATATTATGGATTAATATGATGATAAATAAGATATAAAAATACCTTTGATGATTCTTGATCATTTTATGATTTAATAGTACCCGGTTGCTTAATTCGAACCAAATAATAGCCACGATCGAAACAATCACTCCACAAACTTCCCACTATTTTTACCACACTCCTTGACCTTCAAATCACCTTAAAAAAATCGTGCAAAAAGCCCTTGAAAAAATTCTATGCCATCCTCACTTTTGGTTTTATTAGGGTTTCGGGATCTTGTTTTTAGGATTTATCAAATGAAAATGAATAAAAGAGTTATAATAGGATTTAGGCCGAGTTTAGGGGCTTCCAAAAAGAGTTTAAATCAGATTATACTTTGCCAATAATTATTTTATAATTATCCTATTTTAATTTATTTAATTTGTAAAGTTATAATTAAATAAATATTAACTAATTTCGGCAAAAGTATACATATATAAATATTAATTATTTTCTTATATAACATAAGGTATTTTAAATCTTACAAAATTTCATAATTGTCATATATTGTATTTTCATAATTTTTAACATTTAAATGAATTTTATTCATGCTTTTATGAATTTTCTTGCATTAGGGGTATTTTGGTAATTTTACACTTGTTGAGATTTTTAGGTTTTACAATTTTGGTGAGAAATACTTGATTCTCACCGGAGACGAATTGATGAGATCAGTGGATGAAAAATGTAGATGTTTCTTATCAAAAAGTCCCAGAGTTGCTAAACCAGCCTTCATAGTCTCCTTAAGATGTATTGAAAATAATTCTCACTAGGATTTAACCCGATGACAGAGGAAAACACACCAAGGTCAAAGGATAGTGTTTTGTCAAAACATAAGAGTGTAAAGGAGATTGTTTTTGTTGCAGCATTATACCAGAATTCCTAAAGTAGTTTAGGGTAGTACGCCGATGGTTTTTTCATTAAAGCAACAGATATGCAACTATTTTTGATAAACTGAAGCATCAGATGGTAAGAAGTGTTTTGAGATTCCAGTAGGGCAATCCCGTTGTTAAAGTTAATAACACCATCCTCTACTTTAAAATGAGCATTTTTGGCACGTGTGACTTGTTTTGGTTGTTGTGTTTGTGAAGATGTTGCAGAAGCCATTATTGTTTTCAAAAGAAATATTTTGCTTTGTTTTAGATGAAAGATTTGTGAGAGATAATGAAAATGGAGGTTTTAGGTTTTGTGTGTAAAAGTGATGTATGAAAAAAGAGATAAGTGATGCGGTCGTCGTGAGACTTCAACAAGAAGTTTTACAACTCCCTAGGCAGTGCACCTAATTATTGCAGTGTAGTATAGGCAAGACTCAGGGGGTTGTTATCGTTCTCTAGGGGAATAGGTTGAGAAGGCTCGAACAAAATCTAACAGAGGTCTACGGGGTTGAGAGAAGATTCTTTTTGTATTTTTATTTTATAGAAACCAGGTAAAATCATGGTTTGAGAGGTTGGTTTGTTTTCACTGATGAAACTAATGATAATAAAATAAATCTAAACTACTTTGGTGATAACTTATATGATAAACGAACGTATTTACTTAATCATGCACTACTCCTCAGATTGCTTCTCCTAATCTTGTTGCTTTGTCACACTTGTGATGATCTATGTAAGTATTTCCTAAGTCATAAATGAATTACATGAACCCGCCTTCTATGTAATATTCTGTTAAGGCAACACACAAGTAAGGTAGTATGAAGACTATTATAAGGCCCTTAAGAGTACATTACATGCAATCTTAAAAGGGATCAACCATATTAGGGGTATGGTAGTATGAAGGCTATTACTGATGGTATCCTTTCTACACACTTGTGTTTCCCTAGACGTCTATGCCAATTTAATATCTTATGGCTAGTTTTCTAAAGCCTAACGCGCACATCCATCACAAGAAGCAACATTAAAAAGATCTATAATCTAATTTTCATGCAATCATAAGTAAATACAAAAGGATCTAGCCTAGCATGTTAAGCACAAGAGAAGAACAAGAATTAATCAAACAACACATAGACATATTAAAAGATTAAATGGATATATGAACTTCACTTGATTAAAACATGGATTAAAGACTGTTACAATAGGGTTTTAAGGCCCTAAAGACGGCCTAAAAAGCTTCCAAACTCAAATATAAAAGTTAGGGTTCGTCTCCCAAAAGTTACACACTTAAAACCCTAAAATCAGTTTGTATATATTGGAAAAGCGGTGCGACGGCATCATGTTGTAATCATGACGCCGTCGCCACGTAGAATCTTCTAGAGCCACTTTAAGTCAGCTACGTCTTGACGCCATCGCCAAATCTATGACGCCATCACTTTGAAAATCCTAACGCCGCCGCTTGAAGTTTGCGATGCCGTCTCCACGCTCTATTTGCACAATTCTTCAAGATAAATGGTGTAGAGTCGTAGTCTTGTCCGTTTCTTCTCCAAATGAGCCCAAGTCACGCGTATTTCCTCTAAATGTCATCCAAGTGCTAAAAACATGAAAACAAACAATTAAGCACATAATTTGGGCATATTTGCATGATTTAAGGGGTTAAATGCCAACACCACCTCTACCATCTTCACACCACAACGATCGCCACCATCTCCAACCCAACACCATCGTCCTCTTCACACCGCCGCCACCCCAACTACATCCGCCCCACCACATCATCATCTCCATCACACAACATTCCGCAACCACCTCTCAGCCCATCTCATGGGTACATTGGGTTTTTCCAAGCCCAATGGTTGGGTTCGTGTAGTATTTCTTCACCTACTAGGGTGCGTCTGTTTTATGGTAGCATCACTTTCGGTGCGTTGGTTTCTGTGTCAAATCAGGGTGCGTTGGGTTTTTTTTGTCACCGCGTAGGGTGCGGGTTGGCTGTGAAAACAGACCGAGTGGGTTGCGTTTGTTTTTCTATGGCACCACGAGTGCGCTGTTTTTTCAACCCCATAAGGGTGCGTTGATATGTGGTCCTATAGATCCTAGGTGCTCTGGTTTCGTTACTTAAGCTACATTGGCGCATTTTGGTTTGAAAGATTCTCACCGACCGGGTGCGATTGATTATGCCTATGCATCAAGGGGGTGGGGGTTGCGAGTGGTTGGTTAAGAGCCACAAGAGGGCGCGGTCTGCTGTTAACACCAAGAGAGTGCGTTTGGGTTTCTGTCACCAGTAAAGGATGCGTTTGGTTTAGTTATAACGACCCAAGGTGTGCGTTTGTTGTAACAGACTGAGTTTGTTTAGTTGCGGGTTAGCAGCATGAGCGTTTGGCTGTTACAGCAGAAAAGGGGTGTTTGGTTTAGTAGAAAAATAACTAGGGTGCGTTTTGGTTTACCACACAGCGGGTGTTGTTTGGGATTTACCTACGCACGTGTGCGTTGGTTTTGTAGCAGCCGTAGAGTGCATTTGGATTTGGGTTTACAAGATTAGGGTGCGTTTGGGTGAGCAGTTTATCCGTAAATGGTGCGTTTGGTTTAATATAAAAACGGCTAAAATAAATATGTTAAGTTTTGGATAAATATAAAACCGGATATATAATAGTGGTTGATTGGTTAAATAAATGTGATAAATTATTATTTTCGGATATATTATATTAGACTTGTGACGAATTTAAAATGCTACGATTCGTACAACTATAATAATGTAAATAACGACAATAATAAAAATAAATACACTTGAATTTACTAGGAAGTTTTCTATTTGAATTGAATATGGGAAAAAGGATTTGCAACAAGTCTTTTGAACATGGGATTTGTTTTTATAAACGGAAAGGTCATGGCGAAATTTATATAATTTGCTATATTTAGTAACGTTTTACTAAAACTCTTATTATTTTAAACCCGGTAAAAAGGACTAAGATATGTTTTAAAGATATATTAAAAATAATAACTATATCAAACACATGACAACGGACAAAAACTAAACTTTAAACAAAGAGATAAATAATTTGAGACCGACCTGTCGAAGAACGGAAATATAATTTATTAAAAAGTTATCTTATATATTTATAATGGTTTATAAACTGTTACAAAACAGTTTGATTAATTCATAATACGTTAAGACTGTGGTCAACCTTTGAACAAAGCCTTTTCATTAATTATATGGTTGTCAAACTAATTGGTTTTATTAATTTAATTCACACATATTATCTAATACCTGTCAAGGTATATTATACCTTTTCATTATCTTTGAATTGATTGTCCAATTGTTAATATACAAGGTAGGAATTATATAAGGGTTATTTTTCATAAGTAATATATAAAGAATATATATTACACACTTTGCGTATATTTTCAATTTATTTATTTAACCAACCATCAACTAATGAACTTTAAATCTAAATCTTTTAATCAACGTGGTCCCGCGTTGATGTACCATTCATCTAAAAACCAATGCATTAACCTGCAGTGAACTTAGCTGTTAAGATTAGTTACTACTTCTCGGTCGAGCCATTCCGGTCTTTCCGTTCGTGTTGTGCATATTAAATGCCTATTCTGCAAATCGTTCTTCATTATCAATGTGAGTTTATAGCCCCTCTTTCACTTGTTTTACATTTACTTTACAAATCTCGGGGGAGAATACATGCTCAATACAACTTGTTTACATATTTGTTTACAATATCTTTTACATACTATTCTACACACTTGGTTTACATACTTGATTTTGCAATTCGTCACAAACAAAATTACAGGGTTGATCACGAACTTGGTTTCATACTTTGTCACATACTCATTTGCATACACGTTTACGAAACTGTTTACATACTCATTTCAAATTCAATTACTTGATTTATATCACACTCTTTTCTACTTATGGGTTTAAGTACTCAAAAGCTGTTTATGAATACAATGGTTATTTTATTGGACACAAGTGTTTTCGGTTATCATCTCCTGTTTACGTGTTTGCCTAAGTAACATAACCCACCATTGCCCATTATCATGAACTGTTAAATTCTTGACCGGAGGACCGGTTAAGGAAGCGCGAGTGTATAAATAGATCTATTTGGGATTGACATCCCTGTTCGGGTGAGTAGCGCTCACTAGTTTCGACTGTACTGAAACAACGAATGCATACATGTCGGAACAATTTGATTTTACGGTTTTGAACATCTACACGTGCCTTTAGTTTCATTAAATTGCTAGTCAATATGTCGCGCTCAGTGTCATGAGTCTAGCGCTAACATAGATATTATTTATGTGGTACTGTATTTGTTATAGTAGACCCATACATTTTGGAAAATCAACGATCTCACTGTCCATACTACTTATTGAACATTACTAATTTCTGAACACTTTTCATTATATTGCGGCGAAGCAATAAACACTAAACTCTTTTGGTTCTACATTTACTCTTACATTTTTGGCGATTATTATAAGGATTGAAATAATCATACATACTTTATAAATCTTTGGATTTCAACAATTACATTTATACTTACAAAACTCTATGAACTCACCAACTTTAATGTTGACACTTTTAAGCAATGGATATTTCTATAGTGAAATAAGATGCTTGGCTACTTGATGTCAATGAGTCTATTATTGACAAGGATTTCATTTAATGGATTCTACTACAAACAAATGATCAAAATCGTTGGATTAATTTCAAGCTTTTCATTGTGGGAAGGCAATTATGGAACAAATGTTTTTCATTTCAAAGAAATCAACGATAGAATTACTTTTCAATTACATATTATAGTCGTCTCTGTATCTAGTGCTATTGAATTATGACGTAACGCCCCCGGACATATTTCCGCTGCGACACATTTTTGGGGGTGTTACAAGTGGTTTTGTAAAAATATCAGCTAGTTGCAAATCAGTGGGTACAAAATGAAGCTCAATATCCCCTTTTAAAATATGGTCCTTGATGAAGTGATACCTGATGTCAATATGTTTTTTCCTAGAGTGCAACACATGGTTATTTGATATGGCAATGACACTTGTATTATCACAAATTATAGGCACCTTATCATACAGCACATCATAGTCAGCCAGCTAACTCTTGATCCAAAGGACTTGAGCACACTATCCAGCGACAGCTACATACTTAGCTTCAGCTGATGACATTGCCACAGAGCTTTGCTTCTTTACACTCTAACTTACTAACTTTCCATCGAGTATTTGATAGCCCCCTGAGGTACTCTTTCTATCCAGGTTACATCCAGCATAGTCTAAGTCAGAGTATGCTTTCAGGTCAAAGCCTGATCCTTTTGGATACTAGAGGCCTAGATTTTAAAGAGTTTCCTTTAAGATACATGGAAATTCTTTTTACAATGACAAGTTAGGATTCCTTGAGGTTAGCTTGGTACCTAGCACAAAGACATGTTGAGAATTAGATATCAGGTCTGCTTTTTTTTAAAAAAAAAAGCCTTGTAAAAAAAGAATAACCAAAAAATTAGTGACCCTATCATGCCTCTAAACAATGTCTCATTAATAGAGACCCCTGACTCATCAGGGCTCAAATTGTTTGGGGGAAGCATATGTCATTTCACAGAGGCACTATCAGCTAGATCATACTTTCTAAGTAAATCTTTGACATATTTTTCTTGCCAAATAGAGATTCCTTTGAAATCTTAATTTATTTGAAAGCCCAAAAATAAGTTAATTCACCCATCATACTCATTTCATATTTCTCAGTCATCAGCTTGGCAAATTATTTACTAAGCTTAACACTGGTTGACCCAAAAATGATATCATCCACATATATCTGTATAATTATAACATCACTGTTAGTTTTATAAGTAAAAAAGTGTTGTCAATGGTACCTCTGACAAACTTGTGTTGAATAAGAAATTTTGAAAGAGTTTCATACCATGCTCTGGGGGCTTGCTTTAGCCCATAAAGAGCTTTATCCAACTTACAAACATGATTGGCAAATTCATTGCTTTCAAACCCAGGAAGTTATTGAACATACACCTCCTCTGAGATTTTTGCATTAAAAAATGCACTTTTTACATCCATCTGATACACCATGAAACCTATGTAGGTTGTATTTGGAAGAAAGACCCTGATGGCTTCCAATCTTGTAATAGGTGCAAAGGTTTCTTTATAATCAATTCATTCTTGCTGATTATAACCCTAAGGAACTAGCCTTGCTTTGTTCTTTATAAGAACCTCATTTTCATCCATCTTATTTTTCCAGATCCATTTGGTCCTAATTATGGTTTTACCATAAAGTTTAGGGACTAAAGTCCAAACCTTGTTCCTTTCAAATTGATTTAACTCTTCTTGCATTATAATAATCCACCCTTTTTCTTACAGAGCCTCAATAAGCTTCTTGGGTTCCATTTTAGAGAGAAAGTTAATATACAGACATTCATGAGCTGAGGCAGCTTCTAAGTCTCTGACCCTACTTATGGTTATGATAACAACAAGAGGTTCCCCAATGATGTTAAATAGTTCAATGTGCTTTTCTCTTGACCATCTGTCTTGAGTAACAGGAGGTTGAAGGATGAATTTAGTTGAGGGTAAAAAGGTTGGTGTGGGTCGAACATCACTGATTGGTTCATTGGTGACATTGTTATGAATTTTAGCAGATTCAAGATTATCAGCTGATTCAGGTTAATTAAGTTCATTGGGAGCTGAGTAATCATCAACATATTATGAACACCATGTGGATCTTAGGAGAGACAAAGTCCTAAGGAATTGGTGAATCAGTGGAAGTGATGTTTTCATATACAGGTATGTAAGAAAAATACTCAATATTTCCATAGCATTGGGTAGCTTTACTCCTTGGTTCAAGGAATTCATCATTAGGAAAGGACATGTTTTCATTAAAGTTGATTGCATCACCTTTTATGCTAGATTAAGAAATAACATTCATCACTTCACTGTAAGTACATGTACTGTTTTTCCATTTCTTGTCTTCTGATGTTAAACACCCTGAATGTTGTGGCCACTAGAGAGTAACCAAGAAAGAATCCATCATCAGCCTTTTCATCAAACTTTCCTAAGTGATCTATGTGATTGTGAATATGCACAGAACACCCAAACATATGGAAGTAGCTGGTATAAGGAGATCTTCCTCTGAACACATCATAGGCTATCTTTTTACTATGATGGATTTGTTTTGAGTGTAGCAAGCAGTGTTGACAGCCTTTCTCCAAAATTATTTAAGGAGTTCTGCACTATTCAGCATAGTTCTGACTGCTTTAATTAGTGTTTTGTTTCTTCTTTCAGCTACTTCATTTTGTTCATGGGTACAAGAAGATGAGAAATTATGAGATATACCTTTTTAATCACATAATTATTCTAGCTTGTCATTTCTGAACTCTGTTCCATTTTCACTTCTCAGCTCCTTTACCCTTACTTCATTAAGGTTTTCCATATTTTTGATAAAAGACATGATACAGTCACCTGCATCACTTTTTTTCTTAAGGTAAAATACCCAGGTGCACCGTAAGTACTCATCTACAATGACAAGTGTATATTTGTTGTGGCTGATGGTTTGAGGTTTGACAGGTCCAAACAAATCTATATAAAGGAGATGTAAGCACTTGTTGATGGAAAATGATCACTTTGTTTTGAATGAAGCTCTATGATGCTTCCCTTTCTCACATGCTGAACAAATTTTGTCTTTAGAGAAAGTCAAAGAGAGAAGACCAGAGATAAGGTTGTGCTATGCAAGGTTGTTTATGTTTTTGAAGTTGAGGTGAGAGAGTCTCTTATGCCAGAGCCAGTTAACACTTAGAGAGGCTTAGGAAAAGAAACATGCATTGCTTTCTTCATCGTAACATGACATATCAATGATATAGAGATCCCTTTTTATAGGAGCAATAAGGACAACTTCATCATTTAGGTTGAATATGGTTCCTTGAGTCTTTGTAAACAGAACTTTAAGTTCACATCACACAGTTGGCTGATGTTGATCAAGTTAGGCTTCAAACCATTTACATAAACAACCATGGTAAAAGTGATTCCATATAATTAAACCAAGCCATATACTTCTGTGTTTCCTGAAGAGTCATTTCCAAAAACCACTTTAGGACCTGACTTCTTTTAATATCTATGCAGATATTGTTTAACCCTTGTTATGTGTCTAGAACAACCACTATCTAGATACCACACAGACCTCTTTAAGTATTCCTACACAGACATTTTCACACAGATTAGTCTCTTTTGTGAACCTACTTTTTAGTTGGTTTAGTAGATCACTTGTTAGCAATCCTTGGTTTCCTAATGTTGGGGTGCTTTTTAGGACAGTCAGCTGGTTCATGAGCTATACTACCACATATTTCACACCCAGGGTAGAATTCACAATTATCAGAGTGGTGGTCATTAAATCCACAATATTTACACTCTTTGAAAGGTCTTGGAATCATAGGACTTTTCTTAGTTGAGGAATCACAGATGACTGAGCTTTTAAGCTTTGGGTCAATGGTTTTATGAACAACAGTTTGGTCTAAGTGTATCTTGGTCAAATGGTCAGTGGATCCACATGTAGAGCACTTTGGTTTTGAATAGCAATCATCAAAGATATGATTTCTTAATCCACAATGTCTACAAGGTCCAAACCAGGTCTTTTGCTTAGTAGATTTTGAAATACTTGACTAAGATATTGATGGAGAGGTGCCTGAAGGGATCTCTATTTGCTTTTTGAGACCCTTTACCTCTTCCATCAGAGTAAGAAGAAGTTGCTTAGTGGATAAGTCAGCTTTCTTGTCAGAGCAAGATTCAAAGACAGCTGGTGATTTCTTTTCAGTCTTTTACTTAATGACATAAGCAGATGACACATTAACAAATGTTGGGTTTGTCTTCTTAGGGATAGATGTGTTAAGTGTTAGATCAGCCATGTTGAGAGTTAGGTCAACTAGAGAAATAAGACTATCTGAAGTACCAGCAGGTGCGACTCCTGTCAGTTTGGGAAGAGGTGGAAGAGGTTCCCGAGTCTCACATTTAGACTCAGAGTCAGAGGTGACCTCAGGAATTGACATTGATGAGAATTTATCAGCTTTAGTGAAAATATTTTATTTTAAGGAATCTTTCTCTTTTCTTTTACCTCTTCCTCCTAGGACCTTGACAATGTTGTCAGGTATTTGCTCAGAGAGCAGTTGGTCAAGGGTGACTTTACTACAGGTCCATTTTTCAATAACCTTTTTAAGGTCAAAGATCTCCACCTTCAAAGATTCATTTTCTAGATTGACTCTGATGACTTCATTTTGAAGGGAGCAGTTAATGAACATAGTATTTTTTAGGTTATAAAGTTCAGACTTATGTAAGGACAGTTCTTGTTTAAGAAGATTAAATTTGTTAACTAAGTTTTTCCTTTGACCTCCCACATATGAAGTCAACAGTGAAGTATAATCTAATCAATCTACATACATTGTAAACATGACATATTCAATCCACAACATTGTAACATAAGAATTAATTTAACACTTAGAGAGCTTGGAAAAGAAACAGCATTGCTTTCTTATTGTAACATAAAATGATCAATGAATATAGACCATCTCTTTTTCTGGGAGCATGAGGACAACTTCATCATTTAGGTTGAATATGGTTCCCTGAGTCTTTTTAAACAGAACTTTAAAGTTAGCATCACACAGTTGGCTGATGTTGATCAAGTTATGCTTCAGACCATTTACATAAGCAACCATGGTAAAAGTGATTCCATTATAATTTAAACTAGTCAATCCCTTCTGAGTCTCCTGAAGATAATTTCCAAAACCACTTTAGACCTGACTTCTTTGAAATATCTATCGGATATTATTAACCCCTGTCATGTGTCTAGAACAGCCACTATCTAGATACCATACAGACCTCTTTAAGTATTCCTGCACAAACATTTTCAGACATATTAGTTTCTTTTATGAACCCACTTTTCAGTAGGTTCAGTGGATCGCTTGTTAGCAATCCTTGGTTTCCTGCTCTTGGGGTGCTTCTTAGGACAGTTAGCTGGTTTATGAGCTATACTACCACATATCTCACACCCATGGTAGAATTCATAATTATCAGAGTGATGGTCATTAAATCTACAGTATTTACACTCTGTGGAAGGTCTTGGAATCATAGGAGCTTTCTTAGTTGAGGAATTCACAAATGACTGAGCTATTAAGTAGGTCAAGGTATAAAAACAATAATTTGTTCATAATGAGTTCTTTGTCAAATGGACAGTGAATCCACATGTAAGCACTTGTGGGGTGGTTTTGAATAGCAATCACTAGATATAATAGGATTACTTCACCCATGAGTATTTATAGGCAGACACACCAGGTCTTATTGCTTAAAGATTTTGAACTACTTACTAAGATAAAAATGAGAGATTCAGTGCCATAAAGGATCTCTAATTGCTATTTTTTGAGACCCTTTACCTCTTCCAACAGAGTAAGAACTAGTTGCTCCAATGAATAGTCAGCTTTCAATGTCAAGCAAGATACAAAGACAGCTTATGATTTATTTTAGACATTTTCTTAATGACATACGCAGATGAACACATTGACAGATTGTTAGGTTGAGTCTTCTTATGTATAGATGTAGTTAGGGTTAGATCAACCATGATGAGGTTAGGTCGGCTAGAGCAATAAGACTATCTAAAGTACAACATAGTTTAACTCCAACGTTAGTGGAAGAGGTACCTAAGTCTTCACATTCAGACTCAGAAGTCAGGGAGGTGACCTAGGAATAGACATTGATGAGGATTCACATCCTCTTTTAGTGAAAATAATCTATTTTAAGGGAAATTTTCTCTTTTCTTACCTCTCCTCTAGGCCTTAAACAATGTTGCCCAGGTATTTGCTCAATAGCATTTGGTCAATGATAAAACTTTACTGCAAGGGGGAGGTCTTATAATCAATAACCTTTACGGTAAGATCTCATCCTTCAGAGATTCATTTTCTAGATTGACTCTGATGACTTCATTTTGAAGAGAACAGTTAATGGACACAGTATTTTTTAGGTTACAAAGCTCAGACTTATGTAAGGATAGTTCTTGTTAAAGAAGATTAAATTTGTTAACTAGGTTTTTCCTCTGATCCTCCACATAGTGAAGGTCAACATGAGTATAGTCTAGAACATGTTTCCTTTCATCACTATCAGTCATAGACAAGAGTCTGCGTACCTTTTTCATGGTGATGTCAACCCATTGGCCAGATCTTGCATCAGCCTTCTCAACAGATGGCTCATCCTCAGTAATTTCCATGAGTTCCCTAATATTGGTGGTCCCTTCATCCTCTGAGGAAACAAATTCTTCATCCTAGTCAAATGACTCAGCTATCAAACCTTTTTCACTCTTTCCCTTCTCATTCTTTCCCTTTTCATTCTTTCCCTTTGTCAGATCATCAATCCTCTTGGTTAGGACAGCGATCTTAGCTTTAAGTACGTTGTATTTTCCCTTGTAATCCTTTTGATGATCGCTAGTGTTCTGGGAAGATGTTTGATTGAAGGATGGTGTGTAGGGTTTGGGTTTGTTGAAGGAATTGTTTGAGGATGGATAAGATGGTGTGGAGGTTTTGTTTGAAAGGCATTCTTTTTGAAAATGACCAGGTTTCCAACTAGCAAAACAGGTTTCTTTGGATTTATCTATGGGTTTCCTAGCTGATCTAACCCTCTTGGATCTTTTATAGAACCTTTTCTAATTTGCAAGCAAAGCTCTTTCATGGTACTTAGCATTCAAATCAGCCATGAATTCGTTGTTGGTTCTTTGATCTTCTTTAATATCTAAGTCACTGTCCTAAAAATGATTGTTAGAAATCAAGGCTTTTGAGCTTGAGGCCTGAATATTAAATATTTGTGTCTCTGACTCATAGATCTGATCAATTAGGCCTTCTTCATAATTGTATTTTCCATATAAAGTAGCCAGGCAGTCGTTTTTGATAGAGTTATTTGCCCTCTGAGTTTGATTCATGCTTAGCCATTTCTTGGCAAGTTTGTTAACAAACATAAGCATTGACTCCAGCTTGAGGAATACAAACCATATTTTTTGAAGATCAATAGCAAGCATGTCCAAGCTTTGTGAAAAGTTCCATTTACTTTTCAACACTACAAGTGATTTAAAAGCATTGAACTTGAGTCCTCAAGTCACAATCTTGGTATCCTAGATCAAAGTGTCCCCACATGAGCTAGAGATAGATCAATATAACTCTCTTTTGTTGTTTTGGCACTTGATGACAGATTTGATAACTTCATTTTTTGAAAGCAAGATATAATTAAACTTTTTAATCTTTTATCTTGATTAGCAACACGATTCTCAGCATTTGACCATTGATTTTGACGTTTGGGTAAAGGATTTTCAGAAGTGGACAAGCTTGACATAAGAATAAAAGGTCTATCCACCAAAGTTTTTAGAAGGTAAGTTTCAAGACCATCAAGGAATACCAAGAACCTACCTTTCTAACTTGTAAAATCATCTTTGTCAAAATTAGGAACATTTGTGACATGAGACCCTCCTCTTGAATCAAGGAGTTGAGGGAGATTCTCATCAACAACACTTTGAGATACATTTGTTGTAGTCGTAGTATTAATAGGGTCATTAGTTGTAGGCATCGTGTCAACCTTATTAACATTAGGGTTACCCATACTGCCAGAACTTGTTCCAAGTGGTGGTGGGATAGGTGGTACAGTTCTAGACATGATTGGATCTTGATTTGTTTAAAACAAAGATTAGTTTCTTAAAGATTTATAAATCAACACTGCTTTGATACTAATTGATAGTCCCAATTTACACGTCTATATGGAAACAAACACTTATCTAATGTAAATAATACAAGTAATAACTTTTCAATTGTGTAATGCTTTATTGATAAGAATCAAAATATTATAATGTGCTATCGATCACACAAGTTGAATAACAATGTAAGATTACCATTTGAACAAGTAAACTTGATAATGTAACAAATTTACAAGCGAACTTATTCAGACCCGCTGATTGAGACAACTGACTGACAGTTAAGTTCTGATATGTGTTTAATTACACATACCTTTGACCACTAAAAACGGACTTAAATGACCAAAAACGTACCAAAAATACATTGTATTTGTAAGTTTTGCATTTGTATTGTGCAGGTAACGGATATCCAAGAAAAGGAAAAAAAATCAAAGCCAAAACGACAAAACCGAGCACGAGAACGAAAAGACCGTGAGAAGTCAAAAAGACCAAGTCAATGTCAACAAAAAAGTCAAAGTCAAAGTCAACCCTGGGAAGTGGCATTGGAAAAAGCATCTAAAACCAAACCCGGGTTAACCCACTTATATCTTTATAAACTTTAAACCTTAATAAAAAGCCCAACCTTTTTAATTGTAACACCCGGCCCAAACAAGCCCAATCCAATCCCACACCACTTAACTCCTGTTAACCATTCCCCTTATAACCTTTACCAACCTTAAGGCCTTTAAGACTAACGTGCAAACCCAACCCAAACTTCAAGGACCAAGGTTTCATACCTTAAGGACGATGGATGCAATGCACTTATACACCTTGAGGGGCTTGTTTTGCCTATTTCCCAAACCTTCAAAAGGGGCGCGAACAACTGTACATCTCTTTTGGTTTCCCTGTCTCCACTACCCGCCAAAATAACATACCAACACTGTTCCCCTTTCTTCTCCCCCTTGTCGACCAACCTTATCCCTCCTCTTATTGCCACCTTGGCAATCCCTTGCATCCTTATTCGTCCAAGGTAGAAGACAAAGATTTGATGGCTAAGATTAAAGAGCTTGGGGAGCACTCAATTTGGACGGCCAAGATGATAATTTGAAGATCTTCACACAAGAAGCACACTTCAGTTCTCCTCACAAAAGAAACACGCATCCTAGAACCTTCATTAGCTTAGTATAAATAGGTCCTTTGTAAGCCATTGTTGACACCTAGTTTTTACTTATTTCACAGCTTATTTTAGGTTCAATTTTAGCTTTTTTTACTATTTCCCCTTTAATATTTTTAAAGAGTTTTAATGAAATTTTAAGTTTGGTTTTAAAAAATCATTTGCAAGTTTTAGATTCTTATATATTTACATTTACAAAATCCATTATAAGCTTTTATATTAAGCTCTTATAAGCTGTTTGTACTTAAGCAATGAAAACTTTTTAGTTTCTTGTTGCTTAATAACTAGTTCACAAAAACTCACTCAAAAAGCTCTTTGGAAGATAAGCCTAAAAGTGGAAGGGCTATATTGCTTTACTAGTTGTGTTTTATACAAGCGAGATCTTGTAGAATAGCCTTTAAGAGCAACTTCTTTGCCCTGATTAAGCAAGGCCCATTGTAAGTTTCCATTTTTACATTATTTGCTTATATATGATTCAACTACTTATTTGTGCTTATTATCTGCTTATATTTGCTTATTTATGTTTGCTTATGATGTTTAGTGCTTATTATGCTAGTTTTATAGTTTAGAAATTATTTGTTTTAAGTTTTCTTAAATATGTCTTAAAGTAGCTTAAAAATTTGCATAATCTGTTTTAGCTTATTTGAGTGCTTATTTCTTATTGAGATATTGCTTAAAATTTGATAATCATAAGCTATTCTAACATCTGTCTTGGTAATTTGTGCTTAAAATCAATTCTAACTCAAGTTTTAAAAAGGATTATAAACTTAAAGGGGTGTTTGTTTAACGTGATTTTTGAAGGCCAAACTGGGTCAAAAAGACTATGTACAAATCTTGGATATTTCATCACACATGCTCTTTTTTAAACGGCCACACAGTCAGATATTTATGTGACTAAACGTACAAGGATAAAATAAACAGCCACACTTGAACTCATTTTGTGTGACCATTTTCGAATTTCATTATCACACATTGAATATTTATGTGACTAGAGGTAACTGTTGACATTATCATTTTTATTGATTATTTAGTCGCACTTAAAATTTTGGGACGTGTGAACAAAATAAATAAGTTTGAAACATTAATCACACTATAATATAACATATGTGAAACAAAAATATGTCACACAATTGAATAGTGTGACCAAAACCAATATACGGTGACATGAAGTAATTGTGTATGTGGCAAATTCATATAGTCAAGTTTGTCATACATTTATTTAAAAGTGACTTGCTATTTTTACAGAATATTTAGCCCGCATATGAATTTTGAAATTGTGTGACAATTGGAAAGGTAAGTTTGAAGCATTAAGTCACGATATACATTTAAAAGTGACAAATATATTTCACACACTTGAACAGTGTGACCAAATGTCATATATGGTCACACTAAACCATAAGACATAACAAGATTAAGTTTAAGAACCAAAATTCAAGATGTTATTATGGTCACAATGAGTGTTTGTGTGACTAAATTCAAATGTATATATGGTACAACATGAAATAATTGTTTTATGTGGCCAAATCATAGAGTCAAGTTATGTCACACATATATACCTTTTTATACCAAACCCCTTTTTTACTATATTTAACTAAAAAATTTCTAACCACCTCCAAAATATTTTCGAATCCAGACCGCCTTTAATCTTTTTAGTATCCCAGCCTGACACATTTTTTACTCAAAAATCAAATCCCTCCCTCCACTCTTTCACCTAACATTCTAATCTCGATCCCCCACAAATCGCTACCTATAACCACAAATTCTCTGTTTGCTCTCCCAAATACGATATCCAAATGTTTACCAACCACGCTATTAACTCATATTAATTACCGGAAATGAAACCACCCATCCATCTTGTCTAATTTTTAATTAGTTAAAGTATTAATAACTTGTATATATTAATCTAAATATATGTTTTTCGGAGCGCAAGAAGCTATCTTTTTAGATTCGAGGTATATTGAGCTAACTCAGTTTATTAATATTTGACTTTTGGTGTCTGCTTTGACTTTAGAGGACTGATTTGACTTCATGGTTCAACTGACCGAACATTGTAAGTTTGTTCTTTCTCTTTATAAGTTAATCTCCTCGAGGTAAGTATGGCTAGTATTCAAAGGTGAAAGAATGGTATGGCTTTATATTATGTTTCTAGTATTTGGAGTGTGTTTGGTGCGGAGCATTTAGTTTGCGGTGAGCATTTTGTTTGTTAATTGCTCGTTTAATGCAGTCAATAAGCTTTATTTATTTTTTTTAGCATTTAGGAGCATTGAGCATTTAGGAGTACATCTACATTACGTGACATTTTTATATAAAAAACTGCCACTGGTTACATCTAACTGCTACTCTTAGCGCTACTTTTGCCAAACACACCTTTACCGTTTACGTTGTAGTGTTTTTTTTTTTTTTCTTTGTCAGTAGTAGACGTTTGTTTTATATAAGCGTTTGATAACATCAATTTGTATAGTTGTTTTATATAGAGTAAGTTTGGTAAAGGAGCTTTTTAAGAGCTTTTAGCTTTTACTACAATTTTGCCTAACATACCTATATTGTATAATGACATAAAAGTTAAACGCTTTTTTAAAAGCCGTCATTGCAATACAAGCATTATCTTATAAATGCTCTTAAACACTCCAAAAAGCTCGTCGCCGGATCACAAAAGAAGCTTTATCAAATGTCATAGTGTCAAAAATAATATAAACAGAGTTTGTATACTGTCATTCTGATTTGATTTTGAAATCTTATTCGAATTTATTTTCCTTCCTTGATTAAGGAAATGCTTCTAAGGGATACCCGTATCAGATTAGGTGAACATTCTGGACCAGTGGTTGTTAGCGTAATTAAAAATGTTGTGCCCACACATACATATAATTGAATTCCTCTCGCATCACAACCACCTAAATTAAAACATTCTTTTTTAGGTACAACTACTGGCATGTTTTTTTGAATAAATGGCTTCTAGAACCCTGTTACAAAACACCAACAACAAGACTGGCGCTAAGAGTGCCAACCTCTGCTTTCTAGATTAGGACATGAAACACATACTTGGGTTATTATTTTAAAGTGTCCTATGACATTTTCTCCTGACATTTCATTTTTTGCTTTTATAAAGTTAAGAGTAACTAAGGTGGTTATGACATATAAAACACATTTGGGTACTTTCTTCTACACATTTAATCCATTTTGTTAGCCTATACTTGACCTACTTTGTGTTAAGCACACTCTGAGTTTTACTGTTTTTGTGTATTGTGTGTTGGTTGTAACATTGAAGGGACTCAAGCGAAAGGATGTTTAGCTACTTAGGAAATTTGGAATTCAGTTTAAGGGGGGCTTCAAAAATGCAAAAGTTAGCGGAGATCCAAAGTAAGTAGGGGTTTGTTGTGAAGAAAGTTTATCATTATTATTAATAGGTTACCTTTTATTAACACAAAAGGATTAAGACAACAGCCGTGTTGGTCCATGAGTGTGTATTATAACTTAACGGCTCGTATCAGGCTAATATAGAATGGTACAGTGTTGGTTAGGTTTGTTTAAAACATGGGTCCACTGGTCATTTTTGTAGTACGCTGGTCAGTTTAGGTTAGCTTTCAGTTTGAATGGCACTTTTTGTTATGATTAGTTTAGCTTCCGTAAGTTTTATAAATAGGAATAGTCAAAATTGTCATTTAATTTTGTCAGGTATGACTCATATTGGATAAAAGATGCAAGATAAGTAATTGCAAATTTTGAGCAATAAAACATGACTAGATAATAGCCTAGGCTAATAATCTAGCAAGCGACATTTATTAAGGGGACTATTAGACATTTCATGTCAAAACAGAAATCTTTAACAATCTGTCAAGCCTATTTTGCAATAGGCTTCTTATTTCATAATGCTATTGTATCAATTGGCAGGATACAATTCTCATTCAATAAGAAGGATACAACTACCATGAGCGCATTTTGAATCATCTAAGTTAAAATACTTTAACTATTAGTTTGAATGGGTTTATAATTTGAATGGGTTTATAATTATTTGTCCTTATAACTTATTTGGTTTATAATTTGAACTGCCCCATATCGGCTATTTGTTTGAATGGGTCAACTAAGGCTGCAACTAACATATTGTTTTGGCATTTACTAAACTGACCCATATCGGCTATTAGTTTGAATTTGTCAATTTAGGTTGGGTTTATAAATTGTAGTGATGTTACGAAGTTATAATTTTTAAAGTGACCCATACTACAGAAAATTAACATGGGTCAGTTTAGGTGTAATTGTGTTGCAGTTACATAATTAACCCCGTACTAAAAGTACATTTAATATAGAACTATCTAAAGCTAAAGCGGTTTTTTTACCTAAAACTGACCCAAACTAGTTTGCCTATGTAAAATGTGCTTTGCCATTTAAGAACAATTAGTACTAGGATATATATATACTATATATAATATATATATATATATATATATATATAATATATATATATATATAGAATAAAATATATATAATGATTAGATCTAATCACTTTTGGTTTGGCTAGTAGTTTTGATAACATATTGTTGGATGACCAATGAAATTTATGCTGTTATTTTCATTTGCGGAGATGACTATGTGGAAACTTTTACCAGTATAAGTAGAGTTGCACTAGCGACTATCTGAAGTTTTTCAACACTTGCTGGAAGTGAAATATACGTGTAACAAATGCACATCACTTTTGGGTTCTTTTCTTCAAAAGTTGTCTACTGCAGAGGTTGTCGAGTCGTTCCTGACTCTCAAAAACATTGCCAATCAGAGGGAGCCATTCATCCAAAGCCATTAGGGAGAAGGTGACCTTTATTTTTATCCGGGTTCTCTTAAGTTACATTGTAAAGCAAATCAATGTATATATGCTCACACATTCAGCTCTCCGTGTGACAAACTGTATACAACAGTATCAGAAGCTTACCCTTCAAAGCCGTCATTACCTACTTTCCCCTACTACTGCTCCAATATCCATAGAAGTCATACTTCTTGACGAGCTGATTGGTTGTGCTCGCCTTGGCCAAGAAATTGTAATTCCTTCCTTATGCCTATCTTTTTTTCTACTACTGTCATATCAGTAAAATCACATTTCCCTTTGCAAATATACAAGAGATCACATGTATCTACACAAAAACTATGATTTCTCGTTGGCTGCAGATAATGAGTTTTCCGCCTACACCAAAGTGTTTGAAGCAAACTATGTTGCAAATAAGCAAGAGCGTCTTTCCCCCTATTTTCTTAATGATTATGTCAAGGAACAAGTTCTGCATATGTCTAAAGACCCGCAGATTAACACGAAGCAGTTCATCAGATATATGATTTCTTCTAACATTAGAGAAGTAGTTTGTAACTTCGTTGCAGCTGTACTTGGAATACCTGACACTCTTGACCCGTGCAGCTGCTTTCATCTCTGTACTTGTATGATATAACATTAATGTTTGCCAATGATGTGATAATTAATACTGCTCAAGGTTAATATTGCTCATCATTAATGCAGTCAATAATGATATTAGAGTGCTAGCCTAATGGTAGTTTTAATGCTACTCTTATATTGAGTGTTTGTTGGTTCTTTGATAAAACTGCTAATTGGGATTAAGGGAAATATATGCTGCTAATATATATGTTAATATTATTCTAGATATTATGTGTTAAAGAAGTTGTGCTATTGTCAGTACCTTTGCGATGTTTATTTTTAAAGGTATGCAAGTATGTGGTATACAATGTGTTGTTGGTTTGTAGCTGGTGATGTGTGATCGTTGATATAGTGGTGAAGTATGGAAACCGAGCTTCTCGCAGGCAAAAGAGAGACTATGTAGCAGCTATGGCATCTATTATTAAGAAACAAGCAAATAACAATTCCATTATATGCAATCTACTTAGAATTATTCATAGAATGTTTTTAGCTGAAGAATTTCATTATGTATGATTATTACAATGTATAATTGTTTCAGTTACATACATACGAGTTTTATTTATCCTAATTTGAAATTGCTTTTTTGTTTTTAATTGATTTCTGTTAAATAAATAAATTAAATATATATATAATATATATATATATCTATATATATATATATATATATAATGACAACAAATTAAAAATTGTTATATGTGACTAAAAGATGCATCACTCACAAAAAAATGAGACACCCGCTTATCAACATTATGGTCACTTTTGTTAATTAATTTATGTGGTACTAAATATTCACAAAATGCCACAAAACAAACTAAAAATTCATGCGACAATGGATGAAGAATTAGTCACACAAAAATACACATATTCATTTTGACTTAAACACCAATGGTCACACTTATTAAAAGTTTTTTTTTTTTTTTTTCTTTTGCCACTTTATGCTTAATTGTATGTGCCTAAAACACCCAAAAGAAACATGCTTACTGTGACAAAAATATTACAAATAGGCCCACACTAACTAAAATTCATGTGGCCATGATGAACATAAGTCACACAAAGTACACATTTCTTCAATTTAAACACCATGATAGTTACACTTATTAACACTTTTTGTCACTTTAATTAATGCTTACTGTTATGTGACTAACTACCCAAAACAAAACATGCTATTGATGTGGCTAAATATTATAAAAGTCACACAAATCCTTCAAATCATGTGCTATGGATGATAAATGTAGTCACACAAAATACACCTTTCTTAATTTAAACCACCATAATGAGGGTCACACTTATAAACACTTTTTTATAACACACTTGTTTATCAAGAGTCATAGTGACGACGTCGATAAATGATGTACTATTTATTTTTAAGGTTGTTACGACGTTTGCTTGTAATATCATAGAATTAAGTTTAAATCGCGTAAACTAAAAATTAGCGAATCAATGTTAAAAATCGGTATCAAACAAACAAATAAATGTTTAACATCAAGCAAGGGATTATAAAATTATTTTGAGAAAAATATTAACTTTTGTTCATTTTAATTTTTTATCGGATATCGTAAAAGTGTATACGTTTCGCGATAAATTGCGTTTAGGGGGGCAAATCCCCGGAACCAACGAAAACTTTTCTATTTTCACGCTTCAACAAATACCCCACTTATATACCAATACATAAAAGTTACATAAATTTATCGAAGTATAATCTTTGTTTTGGCCGAAAATCATACATCATATACAAATAATACATGAAAAATGACATTAACTTGCAAACTTGGTCAAATTACACCACCATACTTTCATGTAAGCAACTCCATACTTTTGTCCTTTTGACTTGCTTGTGGCCATACCTAAAAGACCAAGACAATTACTTGCACCATACTTTGACTACATAGACCATGCCTTGCACATGCTTAGCAATCTATACATAAGAGTATAACACTTACATACCTTACACTTAGAAAAATTAAACCAAAAACTCTCTTTTCCTTCTATAGAGCTCACGGCTCAATATCACCACCCAACTAAATCCATACAAATTTTCCTACAATCCACTAAGCAGCTTACTATATACACCTATTCTAAGATATACAAAGGCATTTGCAAGCATTGAATCTACCATTTCCAAGTAATTTTACATCAAGTAAAAGAATGCTAAGGGTTTATTAGATGGCACAGCTTTGGGTTTTTGTGCATAAAAACAAGGATTGATACTAGTACATCATCATCACATACCTCATTTAAAAAGTCCACTTGAACTCTTTATGGTTTTTATAGAACTTGCATTTTTAATACACATGATTATTGTAATTAGCTTAAATCAACCATTTAGGTTTTATCATGAAAAATGAAGTTTATACTTGAAATGATACATATATACACACTAATATACAGGTAGTGATATTGCTTAACATCATGTTAAAAAGGATGAGAAAATGTTGTATCATATATATTGTTTTGGTGTAAACAAGATTATGGGGTTAAATTTAAGTTTCATAGTTGGCAATAATATGTGTTTAAGTTAAAGACGAGATACAAAAAAACATGTTAAAGTTAATTATGAACTTAATATTGTGTTATGAATATATAAAATAAAAAAAGTTTTTTTATAATAATATAATAAAATACCAGATGGTAAGAACGATTGTATGTATAATGTTTTAAAATTAAAATAGCCATCTGAAAACTATGTAAAAGATAAGATTACAAATTTAAAGTTGTGGTTTGTAAAGTAAATAAAGGACTTTTATAAAAGTTGACAACAATGAGAAATTAGGATGGACAAATGACATTAAATAAATGTATCAAAATAATGACATATATGAAATATAAGATTAATGGTAAATAAGATATAAAGTGTCAAATAACGGAAACAAAGTTATGATTTAGAACTTAAGAAAGATAATATCAAACATTCTGTCCAAATTTCGTGGATAAAGAAACATATCCATTTTTAAAATATTTATAAGATAATGACATTTTCACGAACATACCGAAAAGTAAGAAACTGTTAAACGGAATTAATATCTAAGAAAGTACGTTAAACATCGTTATACTCTAATAAAACGAATGTCCTTAATGTAAATTTTAATAAAAACATTTTAAATAAAAATTTTAAAATCAGCAAGGGTCGTTAAATTTTTAACAAATCAAACATATTTTATAGGATTCCAAACTGATAAAATCGTAATTTATTCAATTAAATAAAGAACAAGTTATGAATTTCGCAAGTTAACGACATTAATACATTTTAAAAAATTTTTTAAAAAGTTACTATTCATGACAGAAAGTTATATTTTTGTAAACCCTCATAAAAAATATATAACTTTCAAATTACGAGAACCGTCCTCGAAAGAAATCCGTTACAAACGGAGCTATAAAAAACGAATAACAAAATAACGACGTTTACCGGGGTTTATACGACAATTAAAATCGATAAAAATACCTAAGGTCTGATGTGAACAGTAATTTTAACTGTTTCACCAGTAGGTACGAAATTCCAAAAATGCGATTTATATAACTCCGTCTTGTACGAAAAAGATGGGGGCATAAGAAAACGCAGAATCGTGTGTATTAAAACCGAAAAGTTACGAACCAGTTTTAAACAAACGGTAATTATAAACTTTTAATAACTTATTAAACACAATTTTACCAAAACCATTAGTTTGGGTGATTTGAGCAATATAGAATAATTAAGTGGTTATCCAAGTACTATAAACTAGGGAGTTTCAATGAGGCCCTCTTCGGATGACGTTTCGACGAGTTGTTGGAATTTACGATTTTTAAGTGTCCTAACATCCCTCGAACGCAATGACATGACCTCTTTAAAAATTATGATAGCACCGAACGAATATTAACGATATTTCTATAATATACCATTCAAATGTTATTGATATAAGTACTCGGTACTTATAAACGACTATGATAATTTAGGTTGCATTCGATCTTTTACGTGACGCACTATCTGTGATATTTGGATATCAGAACTCAAGGGTGGAGATTTCATAACCCCATACACGTTTTTACATCTTTTGTTTTACAAAGTTTTTGGGGAAAATACATGCATGGTGTTATACTAACTGGACACAAGTGTTTAAGTTTTAAATTATGATTTAACATGTTTGTCCTAAGTAGCGGAAAACCAATCTGAGCCCATAATCATGAACTTTAATTAACCGAGCGCAAAGAAATGTTATGAATAGATCTATTGGTATTTGACAGTAAACCCTGTATGGATGGAGTGATTTAGCGTATCACTAACAACGAACGTATACCATGTCGATATAGAATGATAGCGGATAGAACATCACTCACAGGATCCAATGGAGGCCAATAATTTGTACTACCACCATACGTCAAGCTTCAGTGTCATGAGCCTTAGAGCAACGTAATTACATTTATAAAGATATCTGCAGACTGTTGCATTAACAACACTTTGGTGAATCTAGGTGGTCCTAACAAATATATGATTTATCATAACCTATGAATTATCACCAACAAAATTGTATGACGATTAAAAAGCAATAGTTTTTCAGGGATCAATAAGCACGAGGTGCGATGGATACAATTGTGGTTTTGAATTGGGATGTCATGAATTAAAAGATTTTGTCCGGCATTACATTTGTTATCTGTTATGGGCATGAAAAATCTTTTGTATTTTTTTTTTGATCAAGTGAAAACAAGTTACAGCTCGGCGTAATGTAACAATTACTTTGTTAAATCCAAATGTATTCTTTTTCAAAAACGACAATCTTTTGGGTCGATCTAGAAAATACATGTGTTAATTGATCTATGAAGTAACACGCCCCGCCCTCCGGACCCTATTCCGCATGCGACCCAATTTGTGGTGATTACACAATTGGGGGTCACTTTATGCCTAGTTGTATGTGACTAAAATTTCCCCAAAACAAACATGTTTGAGTGGCTAAATATTACAAAAGGTCCACACAAACCTAAAATTCATGGTGGCCTTGATGAACAATCTCAACCACACAATACACTTTTTTTGCATTTTACTGTAGCATTGCTTATCATTGCTTATTGTCTACTTATATTTGCTTATTTATGTTTGCTTATGATATTTAGTGTTTATCTTGCTTAGTTTGTAGTTTAAAAGGTATTTGTGCAAGTTTGCTTAAAAAACTGTCTTAAATAGCTTATTTAGTTGCATAATCTGTTTTAGCTTATTCTAGTGCTTAATTCTTGTTGAAATATGCTTAATATTGTTTATTATGCTTGTTAGATATCTGGTCTTAAGGGTTTGTTCATAAAAAATTTAAGTTTTCAAGTAGAAAAGCCAATTTAAGTGTTTAAAGGGGTGTTTAGTTTAACTGTTTTCATGGGTTAAAATGGGTCAAAATTGCATTTTGACACTTGAGTCAGTTTAGTTTAGCTTAAATTAGTCCAAAAAATCAGTTTGTTTAAGTTTTTAAGTAGTAAATCTCATTTTTAAGGTTTTAAGAAATTGTGGATTGAATCTGAAAGCTTATAGCTCATTTTATTTGCTTGTTTGATTAGGACTTTGAATCTTGTTGTTTTGTGATTCTTTTGTGTTCAAGAATGTGTTAAATCAGGTTAGAATCAAAGTCGAATAGGCCTGCATTGTTGTTTTGCATTTTGCCAAAACTGTCAAAATTTGCTAAGTATTCAAAAATTTTGAGAAATTGCTTTTTCTATTGCTTATTGTGGCTTATCCTGAATTTCAAACTCTCTTTTGATTGTTGATATAAGCTCTTTGAGGTCAAATCTCAATCTGTTTGTAGGTTATAAGTTCATAAGGTTCTGTTTGTTTGCTTATTTTTAAGCTCAAAAGTGGTGATTTGTTAAGATTGCAAAAGTTTAAGGAAATTTGTCTAAGTGTTGAATCTCTGTGAGATAGCTTTTTCATGAAGCTTTTTAAGTGCTTATTTCAATTTTAAACTGCTTTTTCATTGTTGCTTATTGTAGCTTTTTGGCCATTCTTTTTAGTGGTATAATCCACTTAGCTATAAGGATCCATTTTCAAGCTTAAAAATAAGCTAGAAAATTCCCTTTTGGTTGTTTGCTTATCAGTTTTGGCCAAAAAGCTAATTTGCTTATTTAGGCTTATTAGCTTATTTCATTTGCTTATTCTAGGTTTAGTTTAGCTTTTTAGGTTAGTTTAAGTCCCTTTTAGCTTATTTCTTTCAGTTTAGAGCTTATTTAAGCTTATTTGCTTTGTAGATTAAAAATCCTTAAGTTTTATAACCTTTTAAGTAATTTGCCATTCTAGCTTATTTTAGTTGCTTAGTTTAGTTCAAATGTGCTTATCAGGTGTAGTTAAGTTACTGTCTTAGCTTATTTTAAGTTTGCTTAGCTTATTTAGTGCTTAAAAGCCCAAACAGTTAGTAAAAAAGGCATAGTGTTAAGAAAGGCTTATTCTGTCCCTTTTCTAGCTTAATCTCGTGCTTATTTGTGGTTTATAAAAAAAGTTGTTTTGTAAAAGTTTCTTATTTTTAAGTTGTCTAAAAAGTAAAAAAAAATGGAAAAAAAACATTTGGGATTAGGGGAAGCCCCAGGTGAGCAAGGCTCGAACCCGGGACCTCTACCCTATTCACAAACGTTTTACACAACACACTCACTACCAATAGCCCCCTTGGGTCTTTTCTGTTTTATTTTGCATAATCTATATACTTGTACACGTTTTCATCCCATTTTCATATAAGCACTTCGCAGCTTATTTTTAGCTTTTTAGGGCTTATTCGATAAACTGGCTTAACCAGCTTATTTTTCCTAGGAAATTTACAACATTTAGGACTTTCCTGCATTTTTTTAGATTTTTCCAACTTAATTTGTTATATTTATTTATTTTTTAAAGTTTAAAAATTTAGAAAATCATTTAAAAATAGTTTAATTAATCAGAAAAATACAAAAAATAGTTTTTAGATTTAGAATAAATAGTTTTAGG
>BQNB010076623.1:0-24749 GCA_026074375.1 Tanacetum coccineum
ATGGCAAAATATACCTTTGGAGTTTGCACTTTTACGAGTTTGGTCCTTCTAGTTTAAAAGATATACAAAGTAAACCTTGTACTTTGGTAAGTGACATAATATACCCCTATAGTTATAACTTTAGAAATATGGCAAAAATAGTCCTTGTACTTATAAGTTTTTCAAAAGTTATGGTACATACCCCTTGCATGGAAATGATTTACAAAACAAGTCCAAAATCCATAATAATGATATTTTTCAATATGAAAAGTAATTTACAGGTTATAGCTTATTAATATAAGCTAAAATATGAAGGTTTAACGTAACAAAAGATCAAAATAATCATTCGTTAAGCTAGGAATCGAAACGGGTCAAATTAGGGTTTTAAAATGAAAACGCTCGGGTTTTTAAGTTCAAATTATTTCAAGACATTACAAAGTACTTATTATAATGTTAGATAAGATTATTAGGATAGATTATAACAATAGTTTACAAGTTTAGCTTATAGATTAAGCAAAAACATGAAATTAGGGTTTCATGAGCTCGGTTTGGATCAAAAAGGTAAAACACATATGTTTTTGAGTTCAAAGCTTTTAACAATAGTTTAGGCATGATCATATGAACATTATGAGGGTATGAAAACAGAATATGAGCTTATGGAACCTGGTTTTGAGCTTATAGCTTGGAAACGGGTCGAAATCGGGACTTTTAGCTTCGTACGCCTAGAATAACAACTCTGGGGCTTCTTTTCTTGGTTTCTTTGCTTCACTTCTGGTCTTGGGACTTCTTAGGACCTTCTTGAGCAGAGATTTGCTGCTATTGTGGGTTATAGAAAGAAGATGTGGGGGATGAGTTAGAATGAAGGGTTTACACCCTTTATATAGGTGCGAACCACCCTTAGGGACCAAGGAAACTTAATGGCCAAGTCTTGGACATGTGTAGTAGCTAGGGATTGATGTGGAGGAGCTAGGGACTGAGTTGGAGGAGCTATGGATGAGTATGTAAGGCTAGAAGCTAAATGGAAGGATGTGGAGGTTCCTTGTGGTGCCGCGGCTGGTATGGTGCAAAAGAGAGAGATGTGGCAAATTTTCTAGCCAAATGATGAGTATAGAAGCTTTGTAAGCTGCTTAGTGATGAACTAGGTGCATCATAGAGGTGCTTGTTTGCATGGTTATTTGAATAAATGGGTTAAAACAAGTAAAAAGGGTGCGCGGGTCATTTTGAGCACGAGTTAGGGTTTTTGGTTAAATTTTCGTGTACAATGGATTAGTAATGATAGATTAAGGTTTGTAAGACTTGTATTAAGAGTTTATAATAATATTTGATTAGTGGTTCGGGTTTTAAATGAGTGAAAATGAGTAAACGGGTCATGAATTGAAATTAGGGTTCGATTAGGGTTTTCTAGGTTTAATTCTTGTATATTGATTCGTTAAAACCAACACACGTAAAAATAAAATATATAATATGATGGAAAATTACCAAATTACCCTTGAGGACAAAGGTAAAAAGGAAAATCTTCACTAATATATATAATATAATACGTATATTAACCGGGAAGTATGATTCCCGGGTCGTTATCCCCCAACGATTTGTGAAATTGAAACCACGTTTGATGTTCGGACAATGATTTGAATTGGAAACAAAGATTGATTTGATTATCTACTTCTACAAATTAAAATAAGCAAATGATAACAATTAAGCATGAAAACAAATAACGGGAATTTAAACTTTAACTAAAAACGCAAAACGGGAACCCTAAACGGCAGTTAAAAACCCTAAATTTCTCAAAATTAAACCTAAATTAAAATTTTCTTTTTAAATGGACTCTAATTGACTAAAAAGTAAGGTTAAAGAAAACTAGAACAAAAACGGATTTGAAATGAGCTTTAAAACACGAAAAATGAGAACGGGAACGAATCTCGTTCTTTAAAAAATGAAATTTTGCAAATTAATATTAAGATATTGACTTGACATGTTATGATGTTTGCTTGACATATATGTAGATAGGATTGCCATAGGTAGGTTGCGTGAGCTCGTTAACTTTAGTTATGCAAGTTGCGTTGCATATTGAGATATTGGTAAGGTAAGTAATGTAATAAAGCGAAAAATTTTCCTGAAAAAAATGATATATTATATAACAGAGAGATATTACATTGGTGAAAATTTCGGGTTGTTATAACCGGTAGTATATTAAATTCTAGAACTTGTTTTTGTGATGCATTCCGAGACCGCATAGTAAGTATTAGGATTTGCTTGATAAGAGGCATTAGGATTAACCCATGTTTTAAACTTGTAATTGTTATTATGGTCACACTGATCATGTAACTATCCCACACCCTTGTCATGCACTCATTTTTAGTGCAGAATACCTCTAGTACAACCCTCCCAGCCTATCTTTTTTCATGGTTCTAGTAATTTTCTGGTTAAGTCGGACTATTAATGAAGAGCATTGTCACCCTTAAACCAATCGTTACACCCAAATCGCCTTAGCCTACCTTGTATGTACTTGCTTTTAGTACATTATTGCTTTAACCTAAGTTAATTACTGAGTACACGGTTGCTAAGTCCTTATCCTTGTAAATACAGTTTTAGGACGATTGAGATTCATGGTAGTATTCATGTTATGAAGAATTGGGGAAGAAGTAATTTATTACCCTGATAGAGCTCAATAAGCTCCATGTTATTTTGATCCACCTCAAATCGGGTCATTAGTTAGATTGTAAATATCGAGTATGTAAAAGCTCAAGTGTAGAGGTGTATCTATAAACCCCCATGATGTATTATATGTTTAAGCAATGGCAGAGCAAAAGTGTACAAAAAAATGTATATGAAAAAAGAGTAAAAAAATATGCGGGCTGTCATTTGCTTATGCTATGTTTATCATAGAGTCAAGAAAATAAAAAGAAAGAGATTGATGTAGAGTTGTGTAGAGTTTGTATATCTTCATCCGAGTCTTGACTTAGCAACCAAACCAACGTGTATTCGTATAAATAATTAGCTAACCCTTCCACTCCAAATTCACCCAAAGCCACCCAAATGTATCCTATCCGTTTCCATTTCCATTATATGTTATCTTACACCTACACCTCACAACCCTTTAAAAGACCTCTTAGATAGTAATTAATAATGTTGGTGCCCAACGGTGGAGGTTTGATCCTTTACCAAGCCTATGGTAATTTATATGCTACGACAGGCAATGAGTGTTGATTTTCCGTTTCCCCATTATGTTATAAGTTATTATACACCCAAGTGAAAAAGAGAATCCCAAACACTTATGTGAGGTGCTAGTGTATGCTTTCCGTGCTTTTAATTACGAGGTCTAGAAGGTTGTGTTGTAAAATACTTTTAAAGAGCAGGTTAAATGACCCTCATATTGCTATTGTATAGGTAGAAAAGCCTATTTTCTTGAGGACAAGCAAATCCCAAGTGTAGGGGTATTTGATGAGGTGTCATTTTATACACTATTTTGGGGTCATTTAACCCCTTAAATTATGCAAATATGCTCAGATTATGTGCTTAATCGTTTGTTTTTAGGTTTTTAGCACTTGGATGACATTTGGAGGAAATACACGTGACTTGGGCTCATTTGGAGAAGAAACGGAGGAGATTACAGACCTACACCAAATCCTTGAAGAAGTATTGCTTACAAAACGTGGAGACGGCGTCGCAGGCATAAAGCGACGACGTCGTGATCTATTCATTGACGGCGTCTGAAATTTGGAGACGGCGTTAGGACGTGGCCGACTTAAAGAGAATCTAGAATCATCCACGTAGCGACGACGTCAGGACCATAACGCGACACCGTCGCCGCGATACCTCTATATACACAAAACCGATTTTAAGGTTTTAGAGTGTAACTTTTAGGATAACTTTGTATAACTTAGGGAGACGAACCCTAGTCCTTGTAGAAGCTTCATAGGTCGTATTTAGGGCCTCAAAACCCTATTGTACTACCTTGGATCCATGTTTTAATTCAAGTAAGATTATTTATCATTAATCATTCAATATGTCTATGTGTTGTGTGATTGATTTATCTTCTTGCTTCCTTTATAACATGCGAGGCTAAACCCTCCTTTGTATTTGCTTATGATTGCATAAAAGTTGGATTGTAGATCCTTTTACTATTGCTTCTTGTTGATGAATGTGCGCGTTAGGGCTTAGAAAACCAGCTTTTGTTTGTATCGCTGTTGACACATCTAGGGAAACATGAGTGCGTAAAAAGGATACCATATGGTAGCAGTCTTCATACTACCTTCCCCCTTATATGGTTGATCCCTCTTAAGGTATTTCACACGCATTTAATATACTCTTAGGAGCCTTGTAATAGTCTTCATACTACCTTACTTGTGCTTTGCCTTAACAGAATATTAAATAGACGACAGATTCTCATAATTCGTTCATAAATTAGGAAATACTTACACATTACATCACAAGTGTGACAAGGCAACAAGATTAGGAGAACAAATCTGATAAGTAATACATGAATTATCATAAAGTTATCACCAATAGATTAGTTTATTAATTAGTTTAGTTAATAGTTTATCAAACCAACCTCTCAAACCATAGATTTACTTGCTTTTTATAAAATACAAAAGACGACAAAAAATCGTTCTCTCAACCCCAGAATTCTGTTTAGAGACCGTGATCAAGCCTTCCAAACCTATTCCCCACTAGAGAACGATAACATCCCCGAGTCTGACCTATACTCTACTACAACGATTAGGTAACTCTACCTAGAGTTTGTAAAACCTTCTTGTTGAAATCCTAACGCGACCCAGCATTCAAGTTCTTTTTGGGCCGATGCCAGGGAATAGTTTGGTTTTGATCATATTTTTAACTTAGTTTCTACTTCGCTTTGAATCCTTTCAAGTGAGACTTTAATTCCGCATATTAGCTTCTCGTAGTCTATCTTTCTTTGTTTAATTGTTTTTGTACCCATTCCTCGTCAACCACCATGGGAAACGAGAAATCCTAAATCCTTACCTTGGCAATTACTCCAAACCTAGCCACGAGGGCTACAGGAATACCATCGAGCTCCCCATAAGGAACAATGTGGTACTCTCTTCGATCCACCACTATTCGTTGGTGGAAACGGATATTCATATAGCCATCGGACATAAAAAATATTCGGTCCAAGATCCAACACCAACACTCAGATTTCTTAAAACTTGTGGACTTACTTGACCTTGACGGTGAAAACAGGGAAAGAATACGTATGCGTTTATTTCAATTTTCCCTTCGTGATCAAGCTAGCAATTGGCTTAAACGTTTTCCAGCAGGATCCATCACCATATGGGAGGATCTTACTACTCGTTTCCTTGCTCAAGTATTTCTACCGGTAAGGACCGTAAAACTCCGCAATGATATCTTGATGTTTCAACAACATCATGCAGAATCTCTATCAGAAGCATGAACTCATTTCAAGGACTTACTACAAAAAGTCCCTCATCATGGCATTAACCTTTGCACCAAGATCCAAATATTGTTTATGACCATGTCAATCCCGTCACAAGACGAACCATTGACCAATCGGCCGATGGTAAGCTTCGTGACCAAAACGCCAAAGAATCCTAGGCATTATTAGAGGACCTCGCCCTCTATGACAACGAAAGTTGGAACGACCCAAAGGATTTCGCTAAGCCGGTCAAGGCAATCACTTTGCCTCAAGATGTCCCGAGTACATCCGACCACCATCTAATCGAGCTCGCAAATCAAGTTCAACGTTTGATGGAAGCTCATCTTGCTCCAATGCAACCTACTCAAGTGAACAAGATCACTACCTCATGTGAAATCTGCAATGTCCCACGACATTAGTATTTCCATGAAGATCCTGAATAAGCCTTTGTTGAATACGCATCCTCGCATACCAATAAAGCAGGAGGTAAGTGGTATACTTTTAACCCCGATCAAAACAATTTTGGTGACACCTATAATTCGTCATGGAAAAGTCACCTAAACCTTAGGTGGAGACAACCCTAATATTCCCAAAATAATTTTTCAAACCCACCTAACTGGTTCTAATCCAACGGTCCGCTCTCGAACCGTTTCTTTCAACAACCGCCCTCAAAACTTTATACAATCAAATCAAACTTAAAGGATCGGTATCCATTCATGCATCTCAAGACGCTAGACTGTCTTAGTTTGAAGCTGAAATTTTTTTTTTCAAACAACAAGCAAAATGAGATGACCAACAAAATTTGACTAGAATTGGAAAGGACCATCACCAGACCAAATTGTGGGCACACGTACCAAGCGACAAAAGGTTGTAGAACCCTAAACTGATTACTTCACCCAGATTTCGTCTGCTCATTTCTTACCTAACAACAGACCCCAATGCATAACCATATCCATGGGTCGATCAACTGCATCACAAACCACCCCAAGCAACAGTGAGTCCCATAATGACAAACCAACAAGAAAAGAGGACAGGAGAAAGGACAACAAAGAAAAATATCCATGTCAACCCTTCCGTACCACCTGATCCATCAATTTCATTCATCACTAAAAAAGTTCTCAAGCTTAATTCATTCTTCGAATCGCTCGAGTTGGTTCCCCAATCCTCCAACACTTAACTTGTTTGCACCAAAGGATACAGGGACATAATGTTTATCAGGACATCAAGAACGTAATGACGATTCCCATAAGGAGGAACCCGAAGTTGGAGAGCAAGAAGTAGAGTATTTTGACATATTCCCAACTAGGAGTGAACTAGCATATCACAAGTACCTTATGTGTGGTCCAATCCCTTCTATATTTCTAAGGGACCCCATCATCACAAAAGGATGCCCATCAAACCTCAAGATACCATGCAACATTGGTGTTGATCCCAATGAATAGATCTTTAACTCCTTATCTTAAGTAAGGTAGTTATCCTTGGATAAATCCAAGTACTAAGAATAAACTTTGTTTGATATGGTTGATAAAAACTAAGCAATAATCTAGTTATATACTACTATCAGAATAATAGCAAATGTAAAGTTTGAAAAACTGAAAATATACACCAAAACAATAACACTAATATATTTAATATGAACACTCTTTGATAGTGTTTTAGGTTTACAACCTAGAAGCTATGGAACATGAAAGACCTGATATGAATTGAACTAATGCAAAGCCTATGAATCTCTTTTTATACACCAGGAAGTCCTTTACAATATAAAAACGTATATATCTTCTAAAACATTAAGCTATAGCATATCTTTCTAATAAAGAAGATAACACAAGAAAACTAATACATATCTTTTAACAACGTCTTTACATCTCTTCACTACAGTCTTTATCTTCATGCAAATCTTCAATCTTTAATCAAGTATAAATTCCCCTCACATTGTTAAGGTTAGTACTACAATACTAACAAATTACAAGCCGCACTAGACATTCTTCTAGCAGTACTAAACTGGTTTAGATTGCCATTATGACTTAATCACTACTAACACAATATGACTGGCAGTACTTAAACTAATGAGCTTAATTCCAACAAATCCTCCCCTAACTTGTGATTTAACCTTCAAACATCAAGTTTTCATGAAATTAAACCTTTCTAAGAGTATCTGTCCAAACAATCTTCTATCATCTGAAGTTGTGACCTTATAAACTTGAGAAGTTCAAATGCCATTTCGCCTTCTCTTGATCAACCTTTAGTCTTCTACTTAACATTCTTGAAAGTATTTCTTGAGTAAGAGGATATTTCTTCTCTATCATCATGTGAATAGCAATTCCAGTATGCACAGCAATATATGAATTCCACATGATTCAAATAATCTCCAAGCTTATCAATTGTAGTCCTTTAAGTTCTTCCATATTTCAATCTCTTCCATTAGGCTCAAATAAATCTTCAGATCTCCCCAAAGTAACAAGTCATATCCTTCTGGACTTATTGTATCATACCTTTCTTGTATTAGTCTGTATAGATCCATCACATCTTGCCTATCAAAATCATCAAGCATTTCACTTAATATTTTGTAATTTTTAGAACTTCCATCTGCTCTGATGATTTGATAATACATCATATTTTCTGTCAAAACATGTGTCTTCCAGTTAACTATTGGGTATTTAGTTGCTAGAGACTCAACATCAATAGCAATATCATCCCTTGGAACTACATCCATACTATCTCTAAGCTCTTCCTTCTCAGTATCATCCTTTAGTTTCTGTTTCTTGGCATTGTCTTCATCAAAATCTTCCCTTGATCTCTTTTTACTACTTCTTGCTTGCTGTTGACTATCATCATTTTTATTTTCCTTTTCTCCTTCAGCAGGTTGCTTTCGAACAAATGTTGAAGCTTTAATTTTATCATCCTTCTTAATAGACTTTTGTGGAAAATCAAATCTAAGTCTCTTCATCACTTCCTTTTCAATCTCAGAATCCTTAGGTACAAAAGCATGATTTTGATCCCATACTCTTTCAAATATAAGTCTAATATCTTCATAGCTCATTCCCTTGAAATGACTCTGCTTGTATCCTTCCTGATTTTTCAAATACATACACATGTTCTTCCTTACTTCAGCTACAGAAAAAGATCTATTTTGAAGTGCATTATATCTTAGCACAACAGGATCACTCCAATCAGTATCATGGGCTTGATCAGCTTCAACTACAATTTCTTGTTCTTGTCTTGCTTTATTAAATTCTTCTTGTAACTGTTTAGCTATTTCTGCATCCCTAGCAATCCTTTGTCTTTCTTCTTCATTAATCTGTTATTGCAATCTAATAGCTTCTTTATACCCAAGTCTTTCTTTCTCTAGTTGCTTCTTTTCCTTCTTCTGAACAGATTCATCTTCTTTCATAATAGCATTTTCTTTATCTTTTCTCTTTTCTGCACTCCCTTCTGAAGTACAAACTAAATTTCAGCACAATACTAACCTACATGAGTCGCACTAGCAGTACTAATTGATATGTTAGCAGTACTAATTTCTTTTTCACCCTTTTCACCACTACCAAGATCTTCCACTAGTTCAGTAGGCTCTTCTTTATCTAAAAGTATCTCAGTATCAGCACTAGTCCTCCCCTAAATCTCAGCATCCTCTTGAATCCATGAAGTTCCTTCATCTTGTATCAATGAAATAGAGGGGTTTTGATCAATTTTAGCAATTCTCCTCCCCTGTTTGGAATGATCCTCCAAATCTTCTTCAGTATCAGATATAACCACTCTTACCCTTCTTCTAGTTAGCCTGCTTAACTTTGTGTTCCAACTTCTCACCCTCATGATTAGCTTAGTGTAAGCATTAACCTATATAGCCTTCTTAGTTAGCATTAAATCTGCTCCTAAAGCTTGCACTTTGTTTATAATTGGATACAAAGAACCTTCAATTCATTAAGTGTCATACTACCCTCATCACTTCCAGGTGTGTGACCTCCTAGAAGAGGTTAATCATGAGGTGCTGTAGGTACCCTGGAGGGTGATGAAAGTGGTGGTTGTGAGGTGGATGGAGTAGTAATAGGTGTGTGATGGGAAACAACTGGGACTGTTGATCCTTCACCCTGCTGAATTGGACCTTGAATAAGCATGCTTGAAAATAGTGGAATGTTCACCCTAGTATAACCCTTAGAAATCCTTCTCATGTTGTTGATAGAATTTTAGTGGAGGGGAGGAGGCATGCAAAAGTTTTCTCTTTGTGAGGTAGAAGCAATCTCTGATGTTTGTTCAAAAGGATTTGAATGAATCTAGGATACATCAAGAATTTAGACCTACTGTCCTAATTTTTTACCAAGCCCTCAAAAATCATTTTAGAAAAATTGAAAGTCCCGTTTGTGACCAGGCAAATGATATCAGTTGCTTTGTTGCTACTAAACTACTCCCAACTAGTCTTCTTAGGGCTTAAGCAATGAAGAATAGTATGTATTAAGAATCGCCATTGAGGGGAAAAGTGACCCTTTTGGAAGGTCAACTTGTTAGAATCAGAAGCATACCCCATAAGAGCAAGCTGCTAAAAATTTTTAGTATTAGGTAGTGAACTAATACCATCAACATCTTCTAACTTAAGATGTCTTCTAAGAGATTGCAATACAGAAAAAGTCTTGAGTTGGCCATCTAATGGTTGCATTTATTTCCATTCTCCCTCTTCAAGTGTGCTTGTAAAAGCAATTTGCCAAAAACTGTTGAATGAGTGAAGTATAGAAAGTAGAATTTCATTTGAAGCAAACTTATATGACTTTCTGTGAAGGAAATCTTCAATCTGTTGAATATCTTTACTTCCATCGTTGTATTGAGTAAGTAAGCGAACCATAGTTTAGGTAACACAAAACTCCAAATTGTACCCATAATTGAGGAAGTTATGAATAAGGGTTTTAGGGTTTAAGTTAGTTTGAGTGAAGAATATGAGAGTTTGGGTAAAATTTTAATTGAGATTATGTAAGAGAGCACATTAGTTTTCATTTGACCGACTTAAAAAATTGAATCTTTTTCTCAAAGAAACCTTATAAGAGAGAAAAAAGTAAATCAAAATTTTCCAAATCATAACCCCTAAAGCAAGTTGTTGGTGGACTATATCTCAACGGCTATTATTTAAATAAAAAATACTTATTACCTCAAACAGTACTAACGTTCCCCCCCCACGAGACTTTACTTAAAGTAGTTTAAAATTTAGTATTATATAGCTAATTTTAGCCTAACAGTACAAAAATTAAAGCCCAACCGTATTAACTTTACCCCAACATATTAAGAATATGCCTCACAGTGCTAACTTAATACTGGCAGTATTAAGTTTATGCCTAGCAGTATAAACACCAATGTTGTTCCAACAAGCATTTCCATCATAATTTTTCATTATTATTACAAGCTCTCTTTCTGTTTTTCATCTCATAATTTCTCTCATTTCTTTTTCTCACTGAAACTCTTTGTCTATTTTTCATACTTACATCTCTCTTTCTATTTTTAAGCTCACAGAATCTCTCATTTCTTTTGGCTCTCAAATCACTCCTGTTCATTTTTTAATAACACAAATCTCTCTATACCAATGCAAGGACATTTTTTGTAATAATGGCCATTATTCCATTAGTTGTCATACTGTCCTCCATCATCCACTTCAAAGTGTTGAGAACTTCTAGAGAGATGGTGGATCATTGGACTATTTAGATGATGCTGCAAACCTAGTTTGAGCATCTACACCCCCCAATATGGTATCTTAGCACTTGGGACCACTACCTGAACCAGTTCCCTAAGGACTTGGCTCATTAAGTGTTGCCATGGATTGGGTCCTATTGATGTTACCACTATCCTGCTCTGTTAGGAATAAATCTTCATATGACTTAATACTGCCAACAGTACTAAAGGAGTTAGTACTGCCAGTACAAAGTTAGTACTTCCAAGGTTACTTAATACTGCTAGTAGTAGAAGTTAGTACTGCTAAATGGTCAAAGCAGATGACAAAAGATAAAGAATGCGATGGAGAGTATTTCGGATAATGATATTTGAATTGTAACTGAACCCTAAATGATGGCAGATTATCTTTGTAAAGGCTCCTTTATTTCTATAAAGTAGATCCCAATTGTAAGTAAACTTAGATAACTTACAGAGATACATTTTAGAGAAAATTTGTAATAGCTTCAAGGTTTTGTACCCCAGAACTTAAAGAGTACTCGTAAATTTAATAAATATTGAACATAGTGTTTTTGTTTTCATTTGTTTGTTCTTTAGCCATTACTGTTCCATTAATTAACCTCTCTAGAGTATCAAAGTGTAGATTTCCGCATACACTTTGTATACATACAAATCTCAATCTTTGGTTATTTTGGATTCTTCCCAAGGTAAAAACTCTTTATATCAAAAAGAATCGAATCTAGGCGTGGATCAACAGTGAAACGAGAGCCTGTCTTTGAGAAACTTTGATCTATGAAAATGGAGTTAAAATTCTCATAACAATGCGTTGGCAAAGCTCCCAATACACAAACAAGGAGAGTATGAGAAGTGGAAAATCAAATCATGCAGTACATCCAATCCGAAGACTCTGCATTATGGGAGTATTAAAAATGGAATTCTTTAGGGTACCTATTCCAGTTAAACAGCACCAGAAGCAGGTCCATCAACACATTGAAGATGACTGTGCCTCTACTATGAAGAAAGATTGTGAAAGAAGAATGATGTCAAAGCTAGAAGTCTTCTCCCAGTGGCACGAAGATCCCCAAATACATCAGCTTACTTTAAACCATTATGCTGATGCTCAATCTATGTTTATTCTATTAAAAAGCTCCACCTTTTGCGGAAATGAATGCAACAATGAAGACACCAAAAGCTTTACTGAAAGCAATAGTATGAAAACATTAATGACTACAAGCCTCAGAATCTCTTTGGGACTCTATCTTTAACAGCTCAAAAGCTTGTTAGTATAATTGGCAATTCTGTGTAGATACTCCCTCCATAGGATTTAAATCTAAATGTAAAATTTTTAAGGAGCTTATCTTCTGAATGGGATACACATGTGGTAGTTTGGATGAACAAACCTGATTTTGATACTATAGGTTCGGATGATTTATACAACAATTTTAAAATTGTTGAACAGAAGGTTAAGAAATCTGCTGGTGCAATCAATGATGATAAAAACTTGGCATTTGTAATAACTTCAGGTGCATGCAGTACTAATAATATTAATACTGTTAACCCAGAAGTTAGTACTGCTACCACAAAGGTTAATACTTTTATCCACTCAACCAAAAGGGTCTCAACTAGTTCATGAAGACCTTGAGCAACTTCATGATGATGATTTGAAAGAAATGAATTTGAAGTGGAATATGGTACTACTAAGCATGAGGGCAATAAAGTTCTATCGTAGAACTGGAAGGAAAATCATCATTGATGGAAGCAATACTGCTGGGTATGATAAATCAAAGGTAGAATGTTTTAACTGCCATAAAATGGGACATTTTGCCAGAGAATGCAGAGCACCTAAGAGTAAAGACAACAGAAATTGGAATCAGGGTAGCTCATCAAAGGCATTAAAGATTGAAGATGCTTCTGAAAAGGCAATGTATGATATAGATGGTGCTGTATTTGATTGGAGTGACTGGGACAGCGGAGAATTCAGGCAAACATGAGCTTCATGACATTCTCAGATTCTGAGGTCAACAACTGATAAAAGGCGTTTAGCTTGAGGGCTACTGTTATTACTAAACTCCAAAATTTTAAATGACGCACAAATAAAGGCAATGTGTGTTATAGATGGTGCTGGATTTGATTGGAGTGACATGGCAGAGGAAGAAATTCAGGCAAACATGGCTCTCATGGCATTCTTAGATTCTGAGGTAACAAATGATAAATCTTGTTCTAAATCTTGTCTAAAAAATTATAAAGCTCTAAAGAAATAGTATGATGATTTGCTTGTTAAATTAGATGATACTGGTTTTAAAGCAGCTACATACAAAAGAGGTTTAGCAACTTTAGAAGAACAAATTATTAAATATAGAGAACATGAAGTTCTTTTTTCTGAGGAAATTGCTCTACTTAAAAGAAGTGTAGGTCATAAAGAATATCAGATGGGATTACTTAGGGATGAACTTGAAAAAGTTAAACAAGAAAAGGAGGGGTTTGAGTTTAAGATTGCAAAGTTTGATAAATCTGCAAAAGACTTAGAACAGCTGTTAGCAAGTCAGATAACTGACAAGAGCAAAAAGGGTTTTGGTTATAATGTTGTCCCCTCACCTCATCCTTTGATTCTTAATAGACCAACACCTTTAGACTTATCTTATTCAGGTCTTGAAGAATTCAAAGAACCTGAGGTAAATGAGTATGGTCCTAGGGATTCTAGTTTAAAGCCTACCATTGGTTGTGATAAAGAGTCAGATAATTCTAAGGAGAATACTGATGACTCTTTGGAACAACATCAAATAACTGACACTGAAACTAGCTCTGTTAGGTCATCACTTAAGGTTGACAAAGATTGGAAGGAAAAGTTTTTCTATCCTGCTAATCATGTTAGGGAAGTAGAACCTAAGAAAGTTAGAGAGAATAATGATGCTCCAATTATTGAAGATTGGGTGTCAGATGATGAGGATGATGATGAGCCTAACCCTAAGGTTGAAAAGAAAACTGTTATACCTACTGCTACTAAGAAAAAGTTTGTTAAACCTGAAAAACCAGTTAAAAGGTCAGTTAGGTATGCAGAGATGTACAGGTCACAAAGACCTAGGGGAAACCAAAGGAACTGGAATGGTCAAAAATCCAATCAGTTAGGATGTAACTTTGTGTTTAATAACAAGGCATGTTTTATCTGTGGAAGTTTTGATCACATTCAATACAGCTGTCCTAACCAACAGAGGAAAAGAATAGTAAGTGGAAATAATTATAACAAAAAGGATAATGACTACTATTCTAAAACCTCTCATTCCAGTGCACACAAACATATGGCTCCAAGAGCAGTCTTAATGAAGACTGGCCTAAAATCTGTTAATACTGCAAGGCCTGTTAATACTGTTAGGTCTGTTAACACTGGTAGACCTTTTAGTACTGCTAGGTCTTTTAATACTGTTAGGCCTTCTTATACTGCTCACCCCAAATCAACAATTCATTGTGCTAGACCAAGGACATATTTTCAAAATCAAGCACAATCAACTGTTCACATGCCCTTTTCAAAAAGAACAACATTCACAAAAAAGTGTTTTAATCAAAAGTTTGATACTGGTAGGCCATTTAGATCAACTGTTAATACTGTTACATGTTGGGTCATGTTGGGTCTGGATGCTAAAGAACAGAGTGATTAGATCATGTATCCAAATACAACAATGCATCAGTCACTTTGAAAAGATTAGATTACATCGATGCACAAAGAAGATTCAAGTCTGTGATGGCTTGGGTTCCCATAAGAAGATGATTTGGAGGATCCTTCCAAACAGGGGAGGAACAATGCTCAAATTGATGAAGATCACTTTGGTTCAGATGGATGCACTGCACAGACTCAGGGGAGGCAAGAGTGCAGCAAAGAAAAAGAAGAATCCAAAGAAGAGTGCAGTAAAAAGCAGAAAGACCAAGAAGATGAAGTGTTTGGAAGAATCCTCTCAGCAAAGAAAATGAATGTTTAATTCAAAGAAACTTGATGATTTGGAGGTAAATCACAAGTTTAGGGGAGGATTGTTGGGGAATTAAACACTTCAGAGTTAGTACTGCCAAGCCAACAGTTAGTACTGTTAGAAGCAAATAGTTAGTACTGCTCAAGCTTACAACTGCCAGTACTAAATCAGTCAGTTAATACTGCTAGAGTAAGTTAGTACTGCCTGTACTAATTTAAGACTATTGGAGAACTTAGTACTGCTGGTTATAGAGTTACTACTGCTGGTTCAAGATTACTGCTGTTGGTGAGAAAGTTAATACTGCTGAAAGTCTTGTTGTTTCAACTGAAGTTAATGCTGATTAGTCAACAAAAGACCGAAGATTAATGATGATTGAAGAGATTAATACTGATTGAGAATTTGACTAAATATTTAGGAAAGTATTGCAAGCTCATTAGGACTCCTTGGTGTATAAAAGGAGATCCTAGGGCATCTAGTTTATTATCTCATTCACCTCATTCATCTCAATATCATACACATACCTACACAGCATCTCATTGTAAGCTTCAAGGTTTGTAACCCTAGTACTAGGACAAGAGTACTCGTATTGTTGTTTATCAATAATATTGAAGCGTTTGGTTGTATCTTGTGTTCATAATTACTGTTTCATTGATTAATACTTCTAGAGTATTAAAGAGTAGATTCCGCATACTATTTGATATACAAACAAAGTCTCAACCATTGTTATTTTGGATTTATCCAAGGTAACATACTCTTTACAAGGTAAAGAACCGATCAAGGCGTGGGATCAACACCAAGTAACCTAGTGCTAGTACCCATCAACCAGTTCCCATCCACAACAAACATGAAGATGGTAAATCATAATAACGCCAGATGAAGGAAAGTGATGCCGGATAAAACCTGACGCCTCACATACTGACCACCTCCATGCTGCCAGGACAAGCATCTGGCCACAATCTAGTGCTAGACGGTCACTAACTAGACGTCCGTTTAGCAACTATTCACAAGGGTTAACTAGCTCTAGCGCAAAGATATACTTTCAAAACCTCATTTCAATCATATCAACAAATCCACTTAATTTAACTTCACTGAACAGATATTCGGCTCAAACATCTCAAATCCAATTATAACTCACAACACCAGATCTAAACATACAAACAACATAAATCACATACTTTCTAAACAGAAGCAGACCACAACAACGTAAATCCTAGGAACACAATAAATAAAAAGGTGCCCCACAGGTCAGAGTCTCTCAGCGCTTTTCCAGGATCTTCACGAAACAGATTCAGAAAGTTTTCAAATTCCTAACAACTCACAACATATCTCTGTTCACCATGTCCAACACCGGCTAAGTCGACGTATTCGGTGCTTATCCAAATCCAGTCAAGCTTGGCAGATGTTGACTAAAACAAATGTTATTTATTTGTTTGTAGTCTTTAAACATATGTTAGCTTGCGAGTTTCAATGGTGTGTGCATTTTTAACACATAGTTCGAGTAATTGTCTTACAAAATTATATTAAATAAAATCTTAAATATGCTTAAGTTCCATCTACCTAGTCTCACGGAAAATACTAGTCATCAACTTTGTAGTTACAAATCAAATGGTAGTTTTGTCACACAAAAATTCTAATATTTGTAATCAATTGGCAGACTTATTTGGGTGAAGGTAGAAAAATACTTATGTTTATTAGCATGTCACTTGACCCATCATCAATAAAACTAAACGTTTTCCTCTTTACGATTTTCAAAAAAAATGAAATGACGCAAAAATTGGGCCGCACAACCTCAAACCACATCATCAGACCATGTGATATCCTAAACCAGTGTCTAAATACATGGTTAAAGTTAGGTACATTAAATATATGAGGGTTTAAAACTTAGTGCGAACACAGTCACAACTTTAGACACTCCTTGTATATTCACATGTTTTAAGGATGTGCAAAATTGAGCTACAGTTTAAACCCTGATTTAGGAGAACAGATGGTGTTGAGGCTGAGAGGCTCAATTTTTGCATTAGTTCACTTTTTCAACAAATCATAGACTCCTCCGCCGATGATGGGCTAGGTAAGATGTTAAGATGTTAATAGACGCAAGTGTTTAGCTCTACCCAAATAGAAAACTCTTAAACTTGTCTTAAAAAGACAAGCTCGAAATAAAATTTGTCTACATCTGTTTTAGATATGAAAAGAACTAGTTCAAAAATCAGAATATATAAATGTACCACCTTTTGTGGTTCATGCTATTACTACTTAAACGCTCACGTGAAATAAGATATTTAAATTTTAGTGGTTCAGTAGAACAAAATTTTGATAATACACTAATTATTCAAAGGATTGCAATAGGTACAGGATATGGACCAAGGTCAAACTCTAGATGCAAATGACACCATTGTCAAAAATCAAAAACATAAACCATGGAACTAATGGTAGGTCAAACTCTAGATGCAAATGACACCATTGTCAAAAATCAAAAACATAAACCATGGAACTAATGGTTGAATCACAGTACAGAGATAAATAAGAAATAAACACTAAGCAATAGTTAATTAATGTAGTTTGCTAAAGTAGTTTAGAGGGCGTCGATGGAAGAAATTCATGAGAAATCGGTAAAGTATATAGAAACCTATTGAAAAAAGAATGGAGCTTTAGGTAAGCATATAAAGATATATTAACCAAAAATGGCGACTAAGAATAGGGGAAATAAAGACAGGAACAGGCCATGCCGTCTTTGAACATCAATAACACATTCACGTGAAAAAAATGGCACTAGTGGAATATATTTGAATAAACAGCATTCACATATATGCCATTATCTATGTCAAGAAAGACTAGTTACTTTCCAACCAAAATGAATACAACACTTATCTATGCCAAATACAATATGTTCTTGCTCATAACTAGAACTAACTAGAGTGACAAGAATGAGTGTCTAAAAGCATTCAGCAGGGAAAACCTTATTATTTAGATTATTATATTTCCTAAGGTTATGCAAACAAATGGAAAATTAAACCTTGGTTTCAACTTTCAAGTGATCTACTATTCTAAACTACTAGTTTCATTTTTCTTAAGCGACTAGAAAGATTCACTCCCTGTTGAAAATAGTGGATTGATGAACAAACTCAGAACCTCAAAATTAAGAAAAACTTCAAATATTCAGATGTCTAATTCAGTGATTAGTTGCTAATGGAGCATAAGAAATTCAGACTATAGTTTCAGCCGTGGTCTAAAAGCAAACAAATACCACAAACTTTGTTTCGAAACTAATAAACAAAGAACAAAACTAACAACAAAATCTTAGCTTATATATGTACCACATAACCCTCTCCATTCCAAAACCAATTCTAATTTGAACTAAAATGAGTAAGCCAGCCGCATGATTGAGCTAACATGTTTCCTAAAGTCGTTTGATCTATATCCATACTAATCTACTAAATTATTAAACAAAACATTCGGTTCTTCACTTAATACCAGGTGTCTGTTTAAGCTTATTTCTGGGCTTATAAGCTTATATGTTTTCAGCTTATGTTTCATAAGCCTCTTTTCCGTGGCTTAATTTTAGGACTTATGGGCTTATATAAATTTATTATGTCATAACAAACTTATATTGTATTCCCACAAGTTTCAAATGAGCCGAAAACATATAAGCTAATAAGCCCATAGATAAGCTTAAACAAACCCCTTATATAAGCATTTTACCTCTAGCACATCCAATACTATTGTGAGCCATCTCCAAGGTGGCCTAGTGGTAAGGTGTCCCCAAAATGTTGTAGATTACCAAGGGTTCAAACCTAGTTGGGTGCCTATCTTTGGAATATTTGTTAGGCTGCGTACATCAAAGAAAAAAAAGCTCGACTTCCCTAGGTAAATCCTTCTTCGTTTATCGTACACATACACTACCATTGTAATCAAGGATCTAACTAAATTCAACGGTATCCAATCCCGTCTTCCACGAGGTATGGATAATCAAGGATCTAACTATATATACAAAAAAAGGAACATAATAATACGAGTTCGTGTAGCACCTATTAAATCCAAACCCAATCTAAGCCAATTACACATAAATCAACAATGTAGGGCAAGCCCAAGTAGCCTAACCGTAAACAAACACTTTTGCAAACAATTCACAAACGCGTAAACAAACACTACCAAACATTTACATTACCTTCTTAACGGAGGCGCTCCACGACAACGTAAGCCCCAAAAACACAATGAAGAAAAAGGGGCCCCACAAATCCCAATCCCTCAACGCCTTGCCAGGATCCTCCCTAAACGGATTAGGAAACACCACCAGTTTCAAATTACTCACAATCCTAGACAAATCCCTCTTCACCGTATCCCATACAGGCTCAGTCAACGTGTTCGGAGCAGATCCAAATCCAGTCAAACTCGGCGGCTGCTGTTGTTGTTGAACTGGCTGCGCCGCCGGGATGGGTTTTGTGGGGACAGTTGGAGGGAGGTTGGATGGGATGAAAGGGGAGGGGGAAGAGGAGATGGGGATGGAGGCGCGTGGGGGAGAAGGTGGGATTTTATGATTTTGTATTAATGTTGTTTTGACACTTTTATGTATGTTTTATGTTTAATCTTTTGCCGATTTTAATATATTATTTATATTATATAATATTCTAATAATATAATAAAACCCGAGATGATCACGAGATCTTCACGAGCTAATCGAATCTCGGATTCTCGGACCTCGAAGAAGATTCGAAATCTCCGGGACCGAGATAACTGCATAGGTTCAAACCTAGGTTGGGTGCCTATCTTTGGAATATTGTTATGTGCGTACATCAAGAATAAAAAGCTCGATCTTCTCCTAGGTAAATCCTTGTTCGTTTATCGTAACAAACAATACTATTGTAATCAATGGATCTAACTAAATTCAACGGTATCCTATCCCGTCCTTCCACGAGGTATGGATAATCTAAGGATATATACTTATATACAATAAAAAGGACGTAATAATACGAGTTCATGTTAGCGACAATAAATCCAAACCCAATCTAAGCCAATTTCACATAAATCCACAATGTAGGGCAAGCCCAAGTAGCCTTACGTAAACAATACACTTTCGCAAACACTTCACAACGCTTTAAACAAAGGGTACCAAACATTTACATTACCTTCTTAACGGAGGCGCTCCACGACAACGTAAAAGCCCAAAAACCACAAATGAAGAAAAAAGGGGGTCCCCACCAAATTCCCAATCCCTCAACGCCTTGCCAGGTCCTCTCCTAAAGGGATTAGGAAACACCTCAGTTTCTAATTATCACAATCCTAGACCTAAATCCTCTTCACCGTTATCACCAAACAGGCTCAGTCACACGTGTAGGAGCAATCTAATCAGTCAAACTCAGGGCGGCTGCTGTTGTTGTTGAACTGGCGGCGCCGCCGGGATGGGTTTGTTGGGGACGGTTGGAGTGGAGGTTGGATGGGATGAAAGGGGAGGGGGAAGATGGAGATGGGTATGGAGGCGCGTGGGGGAGAAAGGTGGACGGGCGGGGAGGACGGGGGTTTGGGTGTGGGAGAAGTTGATGTGGTTTTCGATTTCGTTTCGATGTAGGGATTGGGAGGTTTGGTTTAAGGGAGGGTCGGTGTATCGTTCGTTGTATGGTGTTGATGTATGTCATGGTTGTCTACTTTGTGTTCTGATGATGAGTTGATGGTGGTGGTTTGTGGTGGTGAGTGGTGTTGGTTTAGTGCAGAAGGTGGACTTCTTTTTATTCTCTTCTTTTGACAAGGGGAGAGGTTTATGTTAATTATATGCATTACATTACCGAAATTTCATACTACCTCGTCTCAAAGTAAGTGTCCACTTGACTTTTTCAAAGTTTTTTTTCTTCAATTTTGACCTTTAATGATTTCTTCTTTCCTTTTATGATCACTTGCATGCAAGTTATATGAATGATAGAGAGTTTTGAATATATTTTTCGTTGGTAGAATTTTCGTTCAATATTATATAACACAAACAAAAATATTTATGGTCAAAGTTGATAAAAAGACTTAAAAAATTTCATTGTGGACACTTAATATGAGACGGAGGGAGTACAACAAGTTTTTTTAATCAATTACTGTACATTTTTTTAGATTTTGTCCGTTTAATATTTTTCATTTGTGAAATTTTATAATTTTACTTTTTACTTTTTTTTATAATTTTATAATAAAAACAAATTTATAAATTCGTTAAAAAAATAAAAAACCTATGAGGTAATATTATCATTTTAGAGTGTATTAATAACCTACCCTTATGCTAAAATCTCGTCACATTAATATGTTTATATTATTTCTTATTTTTTACTACTTATTTAAAATGAGAGGTGTTATGCACACCACCACACCATGAAATCACACTAGTGATGCAGATATTACGACACGGCATATGCATGATAGTGATGTCACATCACTTTTGGCGATGTGGATATCACCTCACATTTAAATATTTAGAAATGCTAGACTCACAAAAAATTTACTAAATAATATTCACACAATGAGATGACAACTATATATGGAGAGTAAAAAAAGAAAAAGATAAATTATGATGTGATATGATTGAATCGCATCACTTCAAAAGTCATTATGTAGATATTTTTTTGTAAACTTTTTGTGAATGTATCATTCCTCTTAAATATTTGGCTATAATTTTTTTTCAAAAATCTTTTTCATTCAATCTCTTTTGATATTTCTCTTTAAAAATAATATTTTTTTCAAAACTTATTAGCTTGGTATTCGTGCAAAGCTTTCGTGATAAATACTTTTGTATGTAAACATAATACTACCCTTATGTGTCATCGGAAAAAGCCCTTCATCACCGGAAACATTAGCGTCACATCAGCTTTCACTCTCCGTCTTTTTACCCTCACTCCCTCTCACAATTCACTCTTATCAGTCGCATCAACGAACCAGTTTTTTATTTATTATAAACTAAAACTTTTATTATTCATAAATAAAAAACATTACATTAAAAACAAAAAACATCACAAATTAAACATTACGAGAAAGGTGTTCGATTAAATCAGCGCAAAGGTCTTGATGTGCTTGTGACGATTTGATGTATCTCTCTGGTGTTATTTCTTGTTTGAGATCGTTGAGTGAAGGTGATTGATGTATGACACTGATGTCGTTGTTCGACCCGGAAACACCAAATAAAGCATGCCATATCCATAAGTCTTGTGAAGCAACAACCTCCAGCAAAATGAATAGATTCGGACCATGATCACGCCTACAATATTGCCCTTTATATGCTTGAGGACAACCAAACCACTCTCAATCTGTACAATCAAGACTTCCTGGCATTCCCGAAAACATGTGCTTTTGTTTGTGAAAAGCGTATAACTTTTCAATAACAGTGATAGTGGGTCTTTGGCTCTTCGCAAATACTCTGGTCTAAAAATCTCCATAATAGACGTACAAAAATGTTCAAGAGATAGACGAGAAGTTGTTTGTCCCATTTGCAAATATTCATCAAGGGCGTCAGGAACGGGGAAATGCCTACTCTTCCAATACAGTCTTTTTTCTTATGAAAGTATACATAATAAATAGTTACTTCTTCAACTATACTTGTGAAAAGCTTTCGACTCATTCAGAACCTCTCCTCGACACGTGATGCCGGAAACATCAGATGCTCACTAAAATAGGCTTCGCCTAAATGATCATGAGCACCATAATGATCTCGATTTATGTTGGTTCTCTTCTGTTGTTTTGGTTGTGGTAAACAAATTAAAAACGACAATGCTCGCTAAAAAAATTCAAGTCACGATGGACAACTTCTTCTTCTTCCGCGTATAAATATTCAACGTCCAAGAGTATTATTGGTTCAGAATTCATATCTATAACAGATTTTGTTTGAGTTGTGTGAGATTAAGTTTGAAGTTCTGTAAAGAATGAGTAGTAGAGAGTATAATGTGAAGTTGTGTTTACAATTTTTGAAGTTTAAAGGGTATTTATAGGTTAATAAAATGGTAGTGGGTGACGTTTTTTATTTATTTTATTATATGTTATATATCTATTTATAAGGCCCACATTTCTCACAAAACCATAAAAGTGCTTGTCTCACCGTTGTGAGCATTTTTTTGCCCTGGTTACGCATGAGATTGTGCTAGCGTAGTGGGGTGGCGCGTGACGAAAGGCTACATCAGACCCTCACGATTGCTTCTGGTGAGCCGTTGTGGGTAGTCTAAGAGGTAAGAGAGTAACGTGTCACCTTTTTATACTTCATGTACGGGAAATGCTTGGAAAACTTAAAACTTGTGACTAATTTGTGCTTAATATGTGTATATTTAGCTTATTGGATTGTGAAACAATGAACTATTATAACAACTAATAGATTATTGGAACAAGTTTTTCAACCCGCGCTCTGCTGCGGAGCGCAGGGTTTTACGTTATCAATATATTGTCAGTCTCGTATCGGCCTTTCCGACAGTATAATAAATTAGGTAATGAATTTCTTTCCATCTTTAGACCATATCAGTTCAAGTTCAAACATAAATATGAAAATACACTATTGATTCTCACATTGGGATAACATGTAAACATATCAACAAAGGCAACAGACCAATGTGTATCGCGATTTAAGGCGGCAGCGATGGTAACAGTAATAAACGTATTTTTGTTCCGATAAGCAGAATTGGTGTATGAACGAAAATTGGAAGAAGAGATGGCGGCGCTATTTAGTGGCACGACTTCTTATTTTCATTCTCGATCCAACACAAATACAACGTATCGAAACATAAATCCGTTTATGGCTGTTACCGTCGTCGTCGCGTCATTAAAAAATAACCAAAAGAATGGAAAAAGATATTAGTTCAATGCTTTGTGCATATCTTCGAACTACATAAGAAGTTCTACCTAAATTGCGTTTGATTCCCTCAAATGGTGTATCGGACATTTGGTGAGCGCTGACGAACCAATAAAGTAGAATCAGAAGCATAATTAAAACCGTAAAGTTTCGCTCAAAGCCATTAGAGTGAACAAGATAGGATATAGAAGCCTATGGAAAACACAAAAGTCTGAATTAAATATCGTATAAATTAGTTATACATTCAAGAGTATCAAATGTGCCAAGCGTTAAAGAGGCGTACCTTGCACTCATTCGTGTATACAAACGTGTGTCGAATCTGGTTTACCGCCTTTGCTTTATGCATGCAACCAAGCGTGTTTGTCAGATTATTAGCTACCCGCGGTTGGCATCACACTCTAAATTCAGAACACATAATATTATTAGAAATAGCAAAAAGAAAACGATGGATTATCAATATGTGAAGTTTATACTTAATTTTGGAGTTGTTGACTCCCATGTGACTTCGTTACCCGACTTTATTTTTAATAACTACATGTAGACTCCATAACCCGGCTCGGGACGTATACCCAGATGTCTAATTCCTTTCATAACCTATTATCGGATGTTTCTACAGAATCGGCTGCACATATTAACTTGGAATTTCTAAGAAAAACATCGAGGTCACAAGAGTAGATGATTTTGCATAAACACCAAACAACATCCCATGAACATTGTCTTATGTTATCGAGTTTCTTTCTGCTGGGTTGTGTTGAAGGTTTCTGTAAAATTATTTATCCTATTCAGCTCAACCTCACTTAATAGCGATGGCTGATCCAACGACAACCTACACACGAAACGCCACTGAATTTACCAAGTTTCTATCATGTCCGGTAAACGATGTGTGGTAAATCATGATATACAAAATAGTGAAAAAAGCACAGATAAGACCGAGGCTCAGTTAAGTAAGCAATGAATAATACATGATTCGATAAATGTG
>BQNB010076624.1:3010-15510 GCA_026074375.1 Tanacetum coccineum
AACGACGATGACGATTACGACGAGGAAAGTATACTTTCTATGAATACGGATATGTTTGAAACTCCTTCGCCTGATGCAATCACGACTTCTTCCCCGATTGAAGAGCCTAAGGACTCTCTCATAAAGGAGGATGAGGATATTAACACTATTCCTGAAAAGGATTCGGATGAAGAAAATGAGTCTAGTGTTGAGAACCTTTTCCATATCCCAAGTGAGTCCAAGGCTACTTCCGATAATGAAAGTGAGTGTGATTTGCCAAATTTTGACGATTCCCCTCTCGATGTTTTTGAAGATAATTGTGTGCTTTTCTCTAAACCTCTTTTTGATTCTTTTGGTGATACTACCTCTAGTGAATATTCTAGTGATAACGAGTCAATGCTGGAGGAGGACGTTTTCTCGAACATTCCTTCTGAATTTGAAGAAGAGTCCATTTCTAGTAACGTAAATTCAATTTATGATGAGGTGTTAGAAGATATTGATGGCACAAACTATCTCATTGATTCTATTATCGATTTTTCTCCTAAGATTGATCCTCTTCTCGAGGAGTTCGCTGGTGAACTCGCTCTTATCAATCCAATTCCACCAGGAATTGCTGGAGCCGACTCTGATCCAGAGGGAGATATTCATCTTGTTGAGAAATTGTTAAATGATAATTCATCCCATCAAACTCCGGATGAACTCAATTCTGAAGATATAATCGAATTTTTCTCCGCATTTCCTATCCCCGTTGAGGATAGTGACTCTCTTTTGGAAAAGACCAGTACAATTCTCTCTTATCTTGATGATTCTTTACCTGAGCTTGAGACTTTTAGTTTTGATGTAGAAGAGAAGAATAATGGCAGTACCACTACTCATGCTGATATTTCTCTTCCGGAGTATGATTGTTTCTACTTTGATATTGAACCCGATCCAGGAGATTTAACTACAGATATGATGAAAAATATCTCTGATAATTCAACAAGGGAAGAACCTAGAGTTCATATACCTAATGTTTTACCTACCCTTCCCACCCTTTATCTGGATTTAGACTTTACTCTTTCTTATGATTTCTCTGGACTCAATCTTGTTGCCTCTTTCCCTTCCGGAAATAGAAACAAGACTTTCGATCCGGGAATATCTATTGAAGTCCAATCCAAGAGATTTCTATCACTGAATACATTTTCTATCTCATTCATCAGTGATCCTCTTTCTCCAGTGCTCGAAACTTTGCTTCCATTTTCATCCGAAAATGAGGACAAAGTTTTCAATCCTGGAATTCTGGTTTCAAAAGAGGAGAAATCTCCTCATCTCTTATCTCATCGGGGCTTTAAAGCTTTCAAGATCATTCATAATTTCCTTAATGAAAGTCCGATGATGATTTATGGAGGGGACATGCCAATCTTGGATGTTCCTTATCTCCATTTTTATCCTCCTTGACCAAATCAAGTATGGGGGATCGAGTCAGGCTCAAGACTCGGTTAACAAAAATAAGCGCTTCTCAGGAGGCAACCCGTGTTTCTGTTTTCTTTCTATTTTCTAATAAGTGTGACGTGAGAGGGCTCGCCTCTTCCAATCCTGTGTTTTTTTTGTTTGTAATGATTGGCAGGATTCCCCAGATTATGAAGACTCTCTTGCTCATGGTTTTGTCCAACGCTCACTCGATCTTCATCCCTTTGCATGCTTATTTCGGGAATCCTATATCCTTGATCTTATTGATTAACGTTTAATCTTTGGCATAATTATCACACAACGGCTTGAGATGACGCGAGATTCCCTTTTATATTTAGAATATACTTTGGAATTAGTATGAGGGGGTTGGCAACCCCCACACATTGAGGACAATGTATCGTTCTAGTATGAGGGGGGGAATCTATGCTTATTTTGATCCCACATTGCATTGTGCTGTCTTTCATGTAACCACCCACTTTTACTAAGAAAAAAAATGTGATTTTAGGCCAAAATTTAAAATTTTTGCAAAAATAAAATAAGTGTTTATCACAAATGTTGACTTTCCGCTGGTGGAGATTAAGAATAGATGTTTAGACTTGACCGAGCATGATAGCTCTAGCTTACTCCCTTAAATTTTATAAATGTATAAGCTTTTGCTAGTCTTTTATACAAGAAGCTTTAAAATGCGAATTCTAGCTCAAAAAGCCAAGAGTTTGCAAGTTTCCATAAATGACTTTAAATATGCAAAGCTTAATTTTTATTAGGCTAGCATTTCGCGGATCTTTTTATTAAAGATTTTAAATTTGCAAAGAACGAAAAATGATAGAGTTAATATAATACAAGTTTTGGAATGCTAACAAGATTTAGACACACACAAAATCTTTCTCTCTCTATCATCTATCTCTATATATCTCAATTTGTGCTATTTTTCTCCAAAGCTCTAAAATGACTAATAATTACGTATTCTTTTTGAAAGACAAGTTAGAAGTTTTATCACTCTTAAAATCCGTTAAGATCAACATTTTTTAAGAGTAAAAAGCTTTATCGATGAATTGATAAATAAGAGTTTTTGAATCAAAATATGTATTCTTTTCTAAAAAGAAATTCCCCTGTATACGTGGTAAAAAAATGTTGCAAAAAAAATGAAAAAAAAATTAACATGAAGTGAATAAATATAATAATGTGCTAGTTTAGTTTGCTTAAAAAATAAAGGGAAATGACTTTTTTCTAAAATTTAAAACATACTTTTGAACTTAAACTTGTTAAAATCTCCCACAATATTTCGAAACCGGACATTATTAATTCTGATTCAGTATTCTCTTGAGTTCAAAAGGTGGTGAAGAGGTGTCAGGGGGCCTTGGGTACTTGGCCCGAATGAGGTCGAGAGGTTCCAGAGAAGAAAGTCACACTAAAAGGAATTAACTTCACCAACAATGAATTGAATTTGGAGGAATTTAAGCTAGCTTAGAGTTATAAACAAAACTAAGTCTATTACGGCAAATTTTATATGGGTTCAAAAGTCGAGATTCTCGACAAATTATTCTCGTGGGGTGTCAAAAGCCCCGATCACTTAGCCGATTAGGTTGGGATGTACCGAAATAAATGTTGCTACATAGGGAACATATCACACCTTTGAATTTTCATATAACAAAAGTGGAACTGTGAAACTTAGAAGGTTATAACTGTAAACACACCCCCAAAAAAGGTTCGCAGGGGAAAATGGGATTGGAGAGCGTTACATCATAAAACCAATATGCACAAGAATATTAGAACGACCTATTAAAAGTGTCGTTTAAAAAAAAACCGATACATTGGATTTAGCAAACTGTTTTGATACAAAAAAACCTGACTGACTCATACTTGTATTCTATTGTATAAATTGATACAAAGATCTAGTTTCGAAAACAAACGTTTTCCCCAAATAGTTAATGCAAGAACCAATTCCTTAATTGCAATGACTTCTAAAATAACGCCCACCAATGTATCCCTTAAAATCCTCGTGCCAATGATGACCTTCCTGAAAAACCTGCTTAAAAAACGCAACATAATGTTGGAGAATCATAGGTTTGTAAAATAGTACTAGCTGTAGGACCGCAAGGTTTAGAGTAGTGTAATTGTCATGGTATACAATAGCCAAAACAGTAAGTATTGCATGTAAGTAGCAATTTTAAAAACAGTAAAGTTATAAGTATGGAATACAATATCCAAACAGTAAAGTATTGCTTGGTATAACAATAATTCAAAACAGTAAGTAGCATTGGTATACAAAAACCAAAACTGTAATTATTGCCTGTGTATGCAAAATCCAAAACAGTAAGTATTACAAAGTTACTGCGTCCAATTGTGTAAAAGCAAAGCAGTTCTCAACAACCCAAAAACATATATTTTAAAACCATAAAACTAATGGGCTAATAACTCACCTCAGTAGTGAAGTTGAATGATTAATAATCGAGTAAATGTGAAATAGACGAGTCCACGAACGAATCCGAAAGGGCAACCTAATGCAAAACATAGTCGTATAAGTACTATTGCACTTTCGAAAACTAATATCGTAACAATCCTATATAGCTCATTCACCATCTATTTGGTAATTTAAAATCGTTGTTATAAAGCGAAAACGTTTAAATTATCGTTTTAATAAAACTAGCAAAACTTTCCCGTTTCTCCGCGTTCTTACGTCACTGTCTTCTTATTAAGATAAGAATATAAAAATATACATTTTTATAATTTTATAACCTTCTGTGAACATCATTTTACTATTCATTACGTAATATAGATTTACTTTTATAAATTAATTTACCGAAAAACCCCGTAAATGCTCCAACGTAGTCGTTCTAAATCCCGATTTTTAAGCATTCATCATCGAGCCATGATTGAAGCAATCTTGCCACGCGTAAATATAAAATATATATGATATAAAATTACCAAATTACCCTTGCGGAACAAGTAAAAAGGTAACTCTTCACAAATATATATATCAATATAATACGTTATATAACCGGGAAGTAATGGATTCCCCGGGATCTATATTCCCAATGAATTTGTGAAATTGAAACCAGGTTTGAGTTTTTAGGCCAATGATTGAATTGGACACAAAGATAGATTTTGATTATCTACGTCTACAAGTTAAAATAAGCAAATGATAACAATTAAGCACAAAAACAAATAACGGGAAACTAAACTTTAACTATAAATGCAAAACGGGAACCCTAAATGGCAATTAAAAACTCTAAATTTCCAAATTTAAACCTAAAATGAAAATTTCTTATTTAAATAGACTCTAATTGACTAAAAAGTAAGTTTAAAGAAAACTAGAACAAAAACGAAGATGAAATGAGCTTAAAAACACGAAAAATGAGAACGAAACGAAACTCGTTCTTAAAAATTTGAAAATTTGTCATTTTAACCCTACCGAACAAAACTAGTTTTCCTAGAAACTTTACCGATAAAAGAAATTTCTAAAAAAGATTTATATTCTTTTGCTTATTTAATTCTATTTTTATTATTTTTTAAATGTATTTTTAAATTTAAAAATAAAGGTTTAAAAATAATAAACTACTTCTAAATTTTTTTCAAAAAAATAGCTTAAACTAGAAAATAGAACTAGAAAAAAAAGGGGTGATTACACACTTATTCGAATAAGCTGTGTAATAAGCAAAACAATTATAAGCTAAAAAGGGAAAACGTGTATAAAAATTAAATGTTGTAAAGGTTTAACGAAAAAGACCCCAGGGCGTGTTGGTAGTGGTGTGTGGTGTTTGTTGTTATAAAAGGGTTGAGGGTGTTGAGGTCGGGGGTTCGAGTCTTGCTCACCCAACACCGATTTCCCACCTATCCCTCAATTTTTTTATTTTTGAATACTTTATAAAAGCAAAGATGTAAATAAGCTAACAACAAACACTTTTAATAAAAAAACTTTTTTATGAAAAGCCCAAAAAAGCAGTTAAAACAGCTTAAACTAGACAGTTACTACTTAACTTAATTTTTTGGAGTTTTTCTTAAACTAAATGAAGCGAGACGACTATTTACCTCTTTTTTTCTCCTTAAAACAAAATTGAAATGATTGAAGTTTTTCTATTTGGAAATCGTGTTAGGTCCTAATTTCCTATTACTTTGGCTGGATTATTTGTAACGCAATATTTACAATACAGACGTGGCATGGACATTAGAGTGAGGGAGGGGTTAATTGTATGAATGATAGCAGTTGGACCTTTGATTAATTAACATCTCTTTTTTTTATTGAGCTCCTTCTTTCTTTAATATCCAGTGTCAAATTAAATTGCTGTTCCAGTTAGTGTTTCAGTCGAATCAATTCGAAGTAAGATCCAATCACACTCCTGTAGGAATTTGAACCTACGACAATCGGGTTTTGGAGACCCATGTATCTACCGAACTGGACTAAGAGCGCTTTCTCCTCATAAAAATAAGAACTGTAAAGAAAAAAGATTGGCCTCCACAACATCTTGTATGGCAATACAATAGTATCAAAAGAATGAAAGTATCAAAAGAAATAGAAAGATTCTCCATATATGTCCAATGTGAATATGATCTCAAAAAAATCCCTCGTTAATGGCTCAAAGGAGCATTAATAGTGTAGGGATGACAGGATTTAGAACCCTGACCATTTTTACCCAAAACAACGCGCTACCAAGTTGCGCTAACATCCCATTCCATTGGTCTACATGTCATTGTAGAGAACATCTGTTTTGTTTTTCCACATCATTATCGCCTCAAGTAAAATCTAGAATTTTTATGACCTTTTCGTCTTTTTTGGTCTCATTAAACTATAATAATAGTAAAATACTTCTATCAAAATAGAAATATGGTAATGGAACCCTATAGTCCTTTGGGGGAATAATGGGGAAAGACAAGTTACATTTTTTCTGTTATTTTAACAAAAAGTATATATTATTAACTGATGAGTGTACCTTTCAAATGAATTATCTTATGTATTACAATTAAAATGGAGTTTTTTCAATGCGAGATCTAAAAACATATCTTTCCTGCACCGGAACTAAGTAAACTATGGTTCGGTTCTTTGGCAGTTTATTGATAGTGAAATTAATCGTTTATTTTTCCCGGATGCGTTGAGCATTCCCCTATAATTTTCATCCTCGTTATTGACTTTTGAACACGAAGGAAGAATAAAGAAGACCTTAGAGATACAATTTAAATAGAAGCCCCCTTCTTTTCCTTTTTTCCGCCTTTTTTAGAATAAGAGGGAGGAAAGAGTAAAGAATAAAAGTTCATTCAACAACCTGCGAGACTCTGTTCAGGGTTGGAATGAAATTAATATTCAATTTCTATGGAAGTCGAATAAAAACTCTGGTTCTACGGAAAGAGTATTATATAAGAGACTTATATTATATGAAAAACGTACTGAAATTTATATAAACATCGTTTTTTGATAAAGAAATCCATCTAGTCATATTTCCCATATTGAATATAATTGTAGTGAAAATCTGCATAAGAGAGATACGCAAGGTATACAAATCATATTTTGTTTTTCCTTCCTTCTCTTTTTCCGTTTCGAATGAGAAAGAGGAAGATCGAGTAAATGAAAAATCCAAATGAGTTCATCCAAGGGTAAAGATGTGCGAATACCGGTTCTTTTTGGAATGATACCGCTTGTGTTTCAGAACGGTGTAAATAACGAATCAAATGGCATTTCCAGAAAAATTACTCAAAAGAACCGGCACAATAATACGCCTAAACGATTGGAGTTTGCTAAAATTAAGTCCATAATTGTAACAAACATACGCATCACTGGGGAGATAAAGAAATAATCGAACCGAGCACGTCTTCCCCCTTAATCTTACAGGGAAAAGGGAAAAATGACATTATATCTATAACATATTTAACGTAGTTAAAGCTAATTATCAACAAAACCAAATCCTATTAATTTATTCAGATTAAAGAATGGCATAAATCGTATTATTAGGGATAAAATAAACTAACCAAACCATGGATAAACCAAGCGATCTTTCATAGGCAATTGCCCCCGATCCAATCGGGGGGATCGATTGATTATAAAAACATGAGTTTGAAGTAGTCGATTTTATTAAGTGAACAATGAACAAAAATTATCTAACAAGTGAAATATTGACCTAATAAGCTAAAAGTGAAGACTGAATAATCAATAATATGCAAAACTTAAGCTAATGAGCTAAACAAAACTTAAAAAAAGCAAACAATATGCAGCAAGACTAAATAAGCTCTTTTTTTGAAACAGATAACCAAACAGAACAACAAGGCACATTTGGGGCATATTTTAAAGCCACTAAACAAACATTATGGCAAAATCACATATACCAAAAAAAAGCTTATACAAAAATCTATTATTAATCAATGATCAAAAAGCACCTGAAATTTAAATAACAAAGAAAAAGATAAAACTGAAAAAACTGTGTCATCATTTATTCTATTTTTGGTTTTTATAAAAGACTAAGGTGACTTATGCAAGCTTAAATTTAAGCAAGTAAAATAAGTTTAAAGCACAAAATAAGTTTAAACAGATTGAGAATGTTATCTTATGAGCTTATGCTTGAATTTCCAAGACCTAAATCTTACTTAAGCTTATCTAAAATTAAGCTTAAAAAGTGACATTTACAACTTGGGGGTGTATGGGGGCTATAGGCTATAGTGATAGATTATGTTAAACCATAAACTACAAATGCAGTAACACTACACTTAATTCTAATGCATTATATCACTCAAAATTGACATGAAAATATTACTATTATAACAAACTAAGCCAATTAACAAAATAAAGCAATCTTGCAAACTAAAGAAAACATACCCCGAATCAAACCATAGCTAAAAAAAATCTTAATTACTGAGATTTAAACTATAAAACATAATATAACTACTTATTTTACCATAATTAAGACTAAGTAGAAACATGTATAGGTGACCCCAACCCAATGAAGACTCCATTTTGACCCATTTTCAGCTTATGCCAAACACCCCTTTTAATTTGAGATTTACAAATTTTAAACTATAACAAGCTATTCTAAACTGAATTAAGTAAAAACAGATCTATAAAAACTCAGGCTACATAAGAACTAATAAGCAATTACTAACAGAAAATAAGCAATATTAAGCACTACAATAAGCTAAACTGAAATAAGCACATATTTTTGGATTTCTATAAATTTTAACTAAAACTTATAATTACTTAAAAAGGATAAGAAAATGTACCTCAGATCTCAGCTAACAAGAGATTCATAAAACTCAATAAGAGCTTAAACCACTAGCATATAGCTAATAAGCTATAAGATGTTAAAGCTATTAAAGCCAAACCCTAATCTAAACTAACTCCTGACATTCGTGACTAACCAAAAGTAAAACTTAATTAACCTAAGCTGCCATTCCAATTCTAAGGTAATTAAGCTTAATGAGTGTATAAGAGCTTATTCGAGCTTATTTGACAATTTCAACATATTTTATTTATAAAGAAAGATTTCAAAGCTGATTTAAAAGGAGATTACACTAAAAAAACTTGAATAAGCTAAATATTACAAATACCTAAGAATAAACTACAAACTACTACTATAAGCTAAAAACTGAAAAAGAAAAAGAAGATCAAGATGTGTGAATGTGAGAGGCTTTATATAGCCTTCAGAGAAGCTTCTAGGTCCTGGAGTTTGTTAGATGTTCCATAAATTCCCTGTCCTTAAGATTCGTCCAAACATTGAGTCCATAATTTGAGCCGTGATCACTTTGTGCTAGCACAAAAAACGGTTGCCAACGTGCATTCCATGTGTCAGAGACATTGTGCGTCTTTTTCACAAGTCTTTTAATGAAAATACTAGTCGGAATTTAAGGAGGGAAAGATATCTTGGTACCACTTAGAAAATTTAACTTGGTGTGTTTTTCCCTTCTTCATCCGCTTGGCATTCCTCCTTGTGGTTTTCCACCAATGGGAGCGTTTGTGATGTGTAAACCCTGCCAGCGATGTCCTTGTGCTTGAATTACTAGCCACATATCCAATTTTGCATTTGCCCTTTGATTTGAACTTGGGTAAATTTTAAAGAAGACATTGAATACGTAACAACAACATTTCCCGCTTGAGAACTTATACCAAAGGGTAACGGTTGATTTAAATTTGACTCGGGGTTATAACTAGTTTGACTTAGGGCTAAATAAAGGGTTTATGGGCCAAAGACTTTGTACTACATACGGGCAAAGTTTGGATTAGGGCCAAAGCAAAGTTAACGGGTGTTAACTCTTTATAAATTAAAGAGTTAACACCGTTATGGTTTAGGGACTATTTTTGTCAATTTATGAGGTTTTCATTGAGGACTGTTTGGGAACTTCTGGGTTTTGACATTTTTTTGCGATTGACTTTGGTTGACCAAGGGTTGACTTTTGTTGACCTTTGATAGCATTCTCCCGGCTCTTGTATACTCTTTTCCGTCTCGTGTCCGTGTTTGTCCGGTTTTGACCGTTTTCTTGTGATTTTTGCAATATCCGTACCTACACAATCACAAAGACAAAACAAAGAAAATACAAGCATTTTTAAGCACAAGTTGTCTTTTTAGGGCAATTATGATATAAAACTGATATGTGTTTTTCACATATATCAAAATTTCCCAAACTAAGCAATTGCGTTTTCCTCACGAATATTAATATGCACCTCTAACCTAATACCTTCTCCAAACTTCCCAAAACTAAATCTATTTGAAAAGTACAAAGACTTTTGTGAGAGAGTTAAGAAAAAACAAGTTATAAACAACACATTCTCTCATTTTTTATAAATTTCTTTTTAGGTAAAAGCTTATTTGACCTTCCATTATTTTCATAAAGCCATAGGATCATATAACAAGATTCATTGATCCCAAATTGCCCTAATGCCCCCAAAAAGGATAAAGTTTCATTACATCCCCGAATTTTTACTTATCCAAACCAAGCAAAAAACGAAATCACAGCTAAAAATAGAAAAGAAGCAAAACAACTACTCATATTGCAACTTCTTCATCTTTTTTACGCTCCCTGATATTTATTAATTTTAAGTGAGTGTGCTAATTAGAATTTCAACCAAGGATCAATGTTTTACAACATACTATCTACAACGTTCCACCCAAGAATAATAAGTTTTGAAGGCGAGATCATCCCATGGTATTAGCACTTTCGTCTCGGCACATCCTAACCTTACTCTAAGTGACACAGGATTGTAGACATCCCCACATAGACTAGTAAATCGGACTCACTGACCTTTAGGTTTCCAAAAAACTCTCAGGTTTCCCGAATATACATCATAGCTGTTTAAAAAAAGAAAAGTCAAATCAAAAGCATATTTGAATTTAACAAAAAGAAATCTATTTATTAATTAAAACTTAATATTAAACATAACATTTATGCAATTGTACCCCTTGACCTTTTAGAAGGCTGCAACATCGGTTGTGAGCCGGCAATATGCACAAACTTTATCAGTCTCGGATATTTGTTATTTTTACTATGGGCCTTTCTATAGAAGACTACCACATTCGGTTGTGAGTCCGGCAAGTGGTAGTAAAAAACTTTTATCAGCCCCAGCTTTTATTATTTAAATTTTTTTATAATTTTATCATATATATTCACATAATTTTATTTTTTTTAATTTTTTTTAACTAAAATATAGAAGAGACTTCTTTTTTGAAAAATTCAGATTAAATATTGAACTAAGAGACTAACATTTTGATATATATATTACATAAAAAATTGTTGATTTAAGATTTAATCTCCAAAAACAGCACGTATATTAATCTGGTTAAGAGCTTATGGGAGAAAAAAGAAACAGTTACATACATGAGCTCTTAAATTTCCAACTAATCCTTGTTTAGCATCCCACTCATACTTAACTCTATCATTTTTCGTTCTTCGCGAATTTTCGCGAACGCTTAGCCTAAAAGTTAAGGAACACTAGAGCTATAACACGCCGATTCTCGGGTTCAAAATTTATTCTTATTCTACCCAGCAGGAAAGTCAAAATTGTGACAAAACACTTATTTTATTTTTGAAAATTTTTAAAATTTTTTCATTTTTTTTTGAAATTTTGGTGGTAAAAACGGGATTACGTGAAAACAACGGCTGCAGGCACAATCAAATTGATAGATTCCCTCCCCCCATATTAAAACTACACATTGTCCTCAATATGAAAATTAAATACCCCATACTAATTTCAAAAGGCCAACATAAAAATAATTTTTTTTTTTTAAAAGTTTATAATTTTTTTAAAGGATTGTGGGGGGAGTGTGGGGTTTTGTTGTCTCAAATGAAATCTAAAGCCATTTATTAAGTAAGCTAAAGACAAACGATAATCGATAAGATTAGGATATCAGATTCCCTAAGTGAAGCTGGGGATATGAAACTCGAACAAATGGACAAAACCATGAGCACGAGAGTCTTCAAAATCCGGAGCAATCCTAGGACAATAATAATCACAAAACACGAAAACGAGAAAGGGATAGCGAGCCCCCTCACATTAAATATTAGAAATATGAATGCAATGTTTGAAAACGGTTATAGTCCAGCAAAAACATTTGACCTGGTTCTCTATAACCTTGGCTCTTGATACCAATCTGTAACACCCCCAAATTGGGTCGCAGCGGAATAAGGGTCCGGGGCGTGTTACTTCATAGATCAATAACACAAGATATATATAGAACGACCAAAAAGTCGTTTAAAACTGATACATTGGAATTAACAAAGTATTTGTTACATAAGCCGAAGCTTCACTTGTCCACTTGTTCAAAATACAAAGATTTCTAGCCCATAACAGATATACAAAATGTAATGCGACAAAATCTTTAATGCATGATATCCAAATCAAAACCACCAATGTATCCCTTGCACCTCGTGCTTATTGACCTCCTGAAAAACATTGCTTTAAAACGTCAACAATAATGTTGGTGAATTCATAGGTTTGATAAATCGTATATTGTAGGACCACAAGATTTCCCAAGTGTATGATAATGCAACAGATGCAGACATCATATAAATGTAATTACGTTGCCCTAAGCTCATGACACTGAAGCTCGACATAAATGAATACCATATAAATGGCCTACATTGCCCGTGATGATGTTCTA
>BQNB010076624.1:20510-31104 GCA_026074375.1 Tanacetum coccineum
GCAAAACCTAATCTAAACCTACTCCTGACCTTCAGGACTAAACCAAAACTTAATTACCAAGCAGCCATCCAATTCCAAGGGTAATTAAGCTTAATGAGTGTATAAGAGCTTATTCGAGCTTATTTGACAATTTCAACATATTTTATTTATAAAAATCTTAAAGGAAAGACAGAATTTGAAAGCAAACTTGATTATATTAATAAGAAGAGATTACAAAGCTGATTTAAAAGGAGATTACACTAAAAAAAACTTGAATAAGCTAAAAATTACAAATAAGCTAAAATAAACTACAAACTACTACTAAAAGCTAAAAACTGAAAAAGAAAAAGAAGATCAAGATGTGTGAATGTGAGAGGCTTTATATAGCCTTCAGAGAAGCTTCTAGGTCCTGGAGTTTGTTAGATGTTCCCATAAATCCCTGTCCTTAAATCGTGCCAATCATTGAGTCATAATTTGAGCCGTTGGATCACTTTGGCTAGCACACGGATTGCCAACGTGGCATTCCATGTGTCAGAGCCATTGTGCTTCTTTTTCAAGTCTTTTAATGCAAAATACTAGTCCTTGGTGTGTTTTCTTCATCCGCGTGGCATTCTCCTTGTGGGTTTCCACCAATGGGAGCGTTTGGTGATGTGTAACCCTGCCAGCATGTCCTTTGGTGCTTGAATTACTAAGCCACATATCCAATTTGCATTTGCCCTTTGATTTGACTTGGGTAAATTTTAAAGAAGACATTGAATAGTAACAACAACATTTCCCGCGTGAGAACTTATACAAGGGTACGTTTGATTTAATTTTGACTCGGGGTTATAACTTGTTTGACTTTGGGCTTATAAAGGGTTTTGGGCCAAAGACGTTGGACTCGGGCAAAGTTTTGGATTTGGGCTCAAGCAAAGTTAACTGGTGTTAACTCTTTATAAATTAAAGAGTTAACACCGTTAGGGTTTAGGGACTATTTTTGCAATTTGGTTTTCTTTGAGGGACTGTTTTGGGAAATTTGGGTTTTGTCATTTTGTGCGTTGACTTTGGTTGACCAAGGGTTGACTTTTGTTGACCTTTGATAGCATTCTCCCGGCTCTTGTATTCTCTTTCCTTTCCCGTGTCCGTGTTTGTCCGGTTTTGACCGTTTTCTAGCGATTTTTGCATACTCCGTACCTACACAATCACAAAGACAAAACAAAGAATATACAAGCATTTTTAAGCACAATTTTGTCTTTTTAGGGCTAATTTTGATATAAAACGGATATGTGTTTTCACATATATCAAAATTTCCCAAACTAAGCAATTGCGTGTCCTCACGCAATATTATATGCTCTATAACCTAATACCTCAAAACTTCCCCAAACTAAATCTTTGAAAAGTAGCAAAGACTTTTGTGGAGAGAGTTAAGAAATAACAAGTTATAAAACATCTCATTCTCTCATTTTTTTAATTTTTTTTAGGTAAAAGCTTATTTTGACTTCCATTATTTTCATAACCATTAGGGATCATAAAACAAGATGCATTTTGATCCAAGAATGCCCCAAAAAGGATAAATTCATCATCCCCGATTTTTTACTTATCCAAACCAAGCTTAAAACGAAATCACAGCTAAAAATAGAAAAGAAGCAAAACAACTACTCATATTGCAACTTCTTCATCTTTTTTACGCTCCCTGATATTTATTAATTTTAAGTGAGTGTGCTAATTAGAATTTCAACCAAGGATCAATGTTTTACAACATACTATCTACAACGTTCCACCCAAGAATAATAAGTTTTGAAGGCGAGATCATCCCATGGTATTAGCACTTTCGTCTCGGCACATCCTAACCTTACTCTAAGTGACACAGGATTGTAGACATCCCCACATAGACTAGTAAATCGGACTCACTGACCTTTAGGTTTCCAAAAAACTCTCAGGTTTCCCGAATATACATCATAGCTGTTTAAAAAAAGAAAAGTCAAATCAAAAGCATATTTGAATTTAACAAAAAGAAATCTATTTATTAATTAAAACTTAATATTAAACATAACATTTATGCAATTGTACCCCTTGACCTTTTAGAAGGCTGCAACATCGGTTGTGAGCCGGCAATATGCACAAACTTTATCAGTCTCGGATATTTGTTATTTTTACTATGGGCCTTTCTATAGAAGACTACCACATTCGGTTGTGAGTCCGGCAAGTGGTAGTAAAAAACTTTTATCAGCCCCAGCTTTTATTATTTAAATTTTTTTATAATTTTATCATATATATTCACATAATTTTATTTTTTTTAATTTTTTTTAACTAAAATATAGAAGAGACTTCTTTTTTGAAAAATTCAGATTAAATATTGAACTAAGAGACTAACATTTTGATATATATATTACATAAAAAATTGTTGATTTAAGTTTAATCTCCAAAAACAGCACGTATATTAATCTGGTTAAGAGCTTATGGGAGAAAAAGTAACAAGTTACATACATGAGCTCTTAAGATTTCCAACTAATCCTTGTTTAGCATCCCACTCATACTTAACTCTATCATTTTTCGTTCTTCGCGAATTTTCGCGAACGCTTAGCCAAAAAGTTAAGGAACAAGCTAGAGCTCAACACGCTCGATCGGGTCAAAATTTACTCTTATTCTACCCAGCAGGAAAGTCAAAATTGTGACAAAAACACTTATTTTATTTTTGAAAAATTTTTAAAGTTTTTTTTTCATTTTTTTTTTGAAATTTTAGTGGTAAAAACAGGATTACGTAAAAACAACGGCTGCATTTTTCACATAAATTACATATTTTTGGTGGTAAAAACGGGATTACGTGAAAACAACGGTCGCAAGTATAATCAAATCGATAGATCTCCCCCATACTAAAACTACACATTGTCCTCAATGTGAGACTGTCACCCCCATACTAATTTCAAGGCATAATTCAAGTATTAAGGGTTCTCTATGCAAATCTAAAGCCATTTATTAAGTAAGCTAAAGATAAACGATAATCGATAAGATTAGGATATCGGATTCCCTAAGTGAAGCTGGGGATATGAAACTCGAACAAATGGACAAAACCATGAGCACGAGAGTCTTCAAAATCCGGGCAATCCTGGACAATAAAAATCACAAAACACGAAACACGAGAAAGGGAAAGGCGAGCCCCCTCACATTAATTGTTAGAAAATAGATAAGAAGATAGAAACGCTTGTTTTTGTTAACCGAGTCACGAGCTTGACTCGACCCCGAATTAAGTTGTCCATGGGGAAGCAAATGGAAGAGAAAATCTCAATCGGGCTTTCATCAATGTTTGGATAAACATTAAAGCACATGAAAGTTCCATCCCGATGAGATGTACCCGGCATAAAAGAATGATAAATGGGGATGCCGGGGTCAAAAATGGTATCTTCATTCCCACAGGAGAGAAGATATGGTGGAGTAATGGGATACGTGAGAAAAGCAAGAAAGATCCATACAACAAATGCCAAGAGAGGAGATTGGGCATCCTCGAATGGTAAATTCACATTTGTCGTAGAAGAAACGTTCTCACGAATCCCGGGGTCAATCAAATCTCCCGGATCGGGCTCTATCTTAAAATAGAAACATTCAAGATCCAGAGGAGATATGATGTGAGCGAGTTCATCGGCGAACTCCTCATGATAAAAGTCGCTCCTATCGGCAGGAGGAAAAGGATTGATTGAAAGATCAAAGATGAACGAATCATATTTAGGAAGAGAAAAATCAGCATGAGTAGTGGTACTGCCACTACTCTTCTCTTCAATATGATCGTCATTGAGATAGAAAGCTTCATAATCCGGAAGAGACAAATCAGAACGAGTAGTGGTACTGCCACTACTAATCTCTTCCAGATTAAAGCAAAAAGTTTCAGATAAAGGTAAAGAATTATCAAAGGTGTTAGTCTTCTTCAAGAAAAGTTTAAGAGATGTGGAGGGAGACTTGGTCACAAAATCGGAAGATGGAATGGAATTATCTTTTAATGCTTCGATGTTAGCAATAAGAAGATTAACATTCAAAAAAATTTCACGAAGGATATCGTCTTTGATTGTTAGAAGAATATCAATATCAATCCCTCCAACTTCCGGGATAACAATCCCCAACACCTCTAAGCTGACGATCTCAGAATCGAGAGGTGATGCATCGACATAATCGATGTTCTCATAAGAATAGTAATCATTGTTGGAATCGATGACAATTTCAGAATCATCTTTAAGAGTTTCCGGAGGGCGAGGAAAAGAGTTATCATACATCAAATTTCAATAAAACGGATATCTTCCTTCGGATCGAGGTCAGCTTCAACAATTCCCGGTGGATTTGGAGCGATAAGAGCGAGTTCACCAGCGAACTCCTCGATAAGGAAATCAATCTAAGGAGAAGATATCATGTTATCACAATTAAGCACAGATTCAATCAGACTAGATTCGGCATTAAAATGATCATTACCATTTCCCGGTGGAATTGAAATGATATCATCTAACACCTCATCCTTTTTTGAAGTAAAATCATCATAAACGGGCAAATCACATTTACCTTCGGATATACCATCAGACTCACTTGGGGTATGGACAAGGTTCTCAACAATAGACTTTATTAATTCGTCCGATTCCGTTTCCAGAATAGTGTCGAGATGCTCATCCTCCATTATAAGAGAGTCAACGGGCTCCTTGGTTGATAAAATAGGTGTGATTGCAATGGTATAGTCCTCGTCATCATCATAGCAAATGGGAATCTTCCAATATCGATCTTTAGCCGCTTGATCTTCCGCAATTCGCCTTTCTTCTTCCTTCTTTTGCATAATTTGACCAACCATATCACATATGGATGTTATTTGCTCCATAAGCTTATTTTGAGAATTGAGAAACTCATTTTGAGCATTTAAGATTGGATGATTGATGGTATATTGCAGGGGTTGAAATTGGTCAAAACCAAAAGAATTAGGATCATAGCAAGAATTTTGCTCATAATAATCTTCATTCATTGGTTGACATTGAAAAGTTTCATGAGGGCCCCCGCAATTTTCACAACAAAGATATTGTTGTTGAAAATCATGAAAATCTTGCGGGAAATTAAAGTCTTGATTGTAACACGGTTCCGGATAGATAAACGGAACTTGAGGTGTACAATAGTGACCATAACGAGCATCGTTCCCGCAAAATTCACAAGAATACATAGAAGGTTGTGGAGGTGGGTTGAAAACGTTAGGAGAATCATCAACAGAATTAGGTTTGGAATCATAAGTGAATGAATTCTCATCTCCAGAATTGCATGTCGGATGAACACTTGGCAAAGTCTGTGGGAGCTCATTAATGGTTTGATTGCATTGTTCTGGATTAGAGATAATCGGAGCTTTTGGTGGACAATTATAACCAATATGAGCACCGTTCCCACAAGACTTGCAAGTACATCGTTGACAAAAGATATCATCTAACGAATCACCACACTTGTAACAACAATTGTGGTTAATTTGTAGAGGACTTTGCGAAGAATTTACACCGGGGTCTTGATTGAAGACGAATGGCTCTTGAGGTGCACTAACAACGTTAATGTTGTGATTAGATGACTCGGAAGTGTTTAGAATTTCGTTTTCATCATGAATTGTATACCAACCTTCATTCAAACACTTTCGCACAAAAGCACAAGGTCGACAATATAGACCATCAACCGGGTCTCCACAAGTTGTACAATTATGAGGGGGTTTAGGAACAAGAATCTTGTCTTCAAGACCCCCTTTTGAACAACAAAAGTCTGCAGTGTACAAAGCTCCACAAGACGAGCATTCTTTAATCGTATAAAGAGGATTTAAACGATAGTTGAATGACGCCATAAGAATTAAACAATATAGAGGGTTAAGAAAAGAATTAAATGGATAAGAAGAAAAAGAAGATTATTTTTGGTTTTTCGAGTTTTTTAAGCAACATATTTTATTAACGGACAAAACGAGATCGAATAACTCCAACCTAATAATCAACAAGCTTCACGGCAGCTCTCTAAAAGTGTTCAACTTTCAAAGGTGAGCCGTATATCGCAAGTGACACAAAAGGCAAGTTTTTAAATCTTTTATTCGAGTTGGGAACTTATTATGGATAATACCTCAATTGAAGGTATTATTTGTTGGTGTTCTTTTACCAACTTTGTTTATTTTATTTTTTATTATGGACAATTTTTTTATTTTTTTTATTTTTTATGATAATTATACTAATAAAAGAAAAGAAAATATTTTTTACTTTTTATATTTTATAATTTTTTTTATTTTTGAATTTTAAACAAAAACAAAACTTTCGAAAACGAAAGGGTCTTCAAATCACGATCAACAAACTTCAAACGAAAGAATCTTAATCACAAATCCCCGGCAACGGCGCCAAAAATTGATTCGTTAAAATCACACACGTAATTATAAAATATAATATGATAGAAAATTACCAAATTACCCTTGAGGACAAAGGTAAAAAGGAAAATCTTCACAAATATATATAATATAATACGTATATTAACCGGGAAGTATGATTCCCGGGTCGTTATTCCCCAACGATTTGTGAAATTGAAACCACGTTTGTTGTTCGGACAATGATTTGAATTGGAAACAAAGATTGATTTGATTATCTACTTCTACAAATTAAAATAAGCAAATGATAACAATTAAGCACGAAAACAAATAACAGGGAATTAAACTTTAACTAAAAACGCAAAACGGGAACCCTAAACGGTAATTAAAAACCCTAAATTTCCAATTTTAAACCTAAAATGAATTTTTCTTTTTAAATGGACTCTAATTGACTAAAAAGTAATTTTAAAGAAAACTAGAACAAAAATGGATTTGAAATGAGCTTAAAAACACGAAAAATGAGAACGAAAACAAATCCCGTTCTTTAAAAAATGAAATTTTGCAATTTTAACCCTACGAAAACAAAACTAATTTTCCTAGAAACTTTATGATAAAAGAAAATTTTCTAAAAAAGATATATATTTTTTTGATTATTTTTCTATTTTTTATGATTTTTTAAAGTTTTTAATAAAAATAAATGTTTAAAAATACTAAACTAATTATAAAAATTCTAAAAAAAATACAGAAAATAGCTTGAACTAATACAGACCTAGGAAAAATAAGCTTTGGGTTACAGCTTAATGAATAAGCTACGAAATAAGCTAAACATCTTATAAAGCTTAAATGGGAAAACTTTATATAAGAAATAGATTTTGTAATCTTAGAATGAAAAAGACCCCAGGGTGCGTTGGTAGTGAGGTGTGGTGTATGTTGTTTAAAAGAGTTGAGGGTGTTGATGTCGGGGGTTCGAGTCTTGCTCACCCCCGATTTTCACCTTCCCCCTTTTTTTTGAAAACTTATAAAAGCAAAGTTGTAGATAAGCTATAAACAAACACTTTTAATAAAAACACTTAAAGCTGAAAAGCCCTAAATAAGCTATGAAACAGCTTAAAACATGACAGAAACACTTAACTTTATTTTTTTGGCTTTTTATAGAATTTTAGAACTTAACAAGTAGAAATAAGCTAAGGCAAGGACAAAATAAGCTACTACTACCCTAAGACAAACCTAATAAGCAGGTTTAGAAAGAAATAAGCAATAGAAAACAAAATAAGAACTGAAAATCCAAATAAGCTTTATTATGAAAACTACAAACCAAACAGTCCCTAGGCAGACTTTGAGCTTAAAATTAAGCTTATAAGTAGATCCTAGGCCAAGAAGCTTATTACCTACTTAAAGCACAGCTATTAAGCTACTTAGAATTGCAAACCAACTTCATTTTGAAAAACAGATAAGCAAAGAAAAAGCACTATGAAAAAGCTACAGGCTACTCTTGGTATTTTTGGATTTTTAATGAAAAAGCTAATAAGCTAACACTACTGACTTAATAAGCTCAATACTAATTTAAACTAACACATTAAGCAAACTAGGACAAGAATTAAAAAAAGCTTAAAAGAAATAAGCAATTAAAACTCTAAAAAGCACTTAATAGAAACTGACAACCAAACAGTCCTTAGAGCGATCTTTGAGCTTAATTTCTAATAAGCTCTGGATCCTTGTGGGAATCTGACTTATGCAGGCTTATACTACAGCTAATAAGCTACTTAAATCTAGTTTTAAAAATTATTTTGAAAACTCAGTGCTTAGTGAAAAAGCTAAATGAAATTAGCCTAGAAACTCATAATGTTCTGAGTTTGCTTTGGATTTGAAAAGACAAAGTTCACTTTTCTAGCTTAAAAATATATAGTCTTATGAGCTTATTTTGAAAATACAAATTGAAAAAGACGGTTAATGACCTAAAAACTTGTTGTATTATGAAAAGCTAAAGCTAAAAACTATTTTAACTCTCTAAAAATTAAGCTAGAAAATAGAAGTTTGTCTATTATAACTGCTGATGCAGTTGACATTCATATAGACCAAAACTAAAAACCTTCAATGCAGACCTATTTTAAATGACTTCTACACTCTTTTAACTCAAGCCTAGATGCAAATTAAGCAAAGACACAAGCTAGAACTGAAATAAGCTAATAATGCAATTAAAACTAGACAGATTTAAGCTTTTATGATACTAACTTATGAAAAACTTATAATTCCTAACTTAGCTTTAAAAAATTTACTCTAACAAGTTTATTTGAGAGTTCAATACCTAAGGCCTAAGACCAAAAGGGCACAAACAGTATTAACTTGTGGTTAACATTGTTATGCCAAACACCCCTTTAACTAGACTCAAAACCATATTAGCTTATGAAAATAAAATTAAGAGCTTAAATCCTAAATACCAGATAACAAATAGCTTACAACAAATCTAATGAACCTATTTCAACAAACAATTAAGCCAGAATTGAAGATCTAATAACTATACTTATATTATTTTCTTTTTAATAGATTAGAGACAAAAAAAACATTAAAACTAAGATCTAAGCTATATAACTAGAAAACAAATGATCAAACAAACTTAATAGGCACAATAAGACAGATTTAAGCATAATTAAGCAAGAGATAAGCAGAAAATAAGCAAATGCAACTTATTAAGCTAAGAGACTTGAATTTAAAAGGAAACTTACAGAAACCTTAGCTAAACAAAGGCTAAAATGCTCAAATGAGCTGTCTACAAGCTCTAGCTTATCAATGATAAGCTAGTAAAAGTCCCATAAGCTCTTCCATTGTAAGCTTATCATCCAAAAGTCCATAATCCATAAGCAAAGGTGTTAAGACTGATTTTATTGGTTTAAGTATATTAAGAGCTTATTAATAGCTCAATTTGAGCTTAGAGACTCAAAGAGCTGTAGTAGAGCTTTTGAGAGCTTTTTGGAATAGTGACTGACAACATTTGAAGATTACAAGAGCTTATGACAGATTGAATAAAAGAACACTAAATTTCATTAACTTGAAAATTGATTACAAGATTTTAAAACTGAATTACAATAACTGAATTTGAAAATTACAAAAGCTAAAGTTTAAAAGCTAAAAAAATTACATAAGCTAAATTTTTAAAAGCTAAAACTAGATATCGTGTGTGTGATTGTGAGAGGCTTTATATAGCCTTCAGAAAAGCTTCTAGGATCCTAGAGTTTTTTAGACGCTCCCATAAACCCCTTCCCTTGAATCTATTCTAATCATTGAGTCATAATTTGAGCCGTTGGATCACTTTGGTGAGCACACGGATTGCCAACGTGTGTTTTCTTCATCCGCGTGGCATTCTCCTTGTGGGTTTCCACCAATGGGAGCGTTTGGTGATGTGTAACTCTGCCACCATGTCCTTTGGTACTTGAATTACATGGCCACGTCCTTAATTTTCATTTACCCTTTGTTTTGAGCCCGAGGTAAATCGAAGAAGAAGAAGATTAATAGTAACAACAAATTTTCAGGCGTAAAAACTTGTATAAAAGAGGTGTGTTTGACTTTTCTTTTGACCCGGGGTTATAACTCGTTTGACTTCGGGCTTATAAAGGGTTTTGGGCCGGGGGTGTTTGTTTTGGGCTCAAGCAAAGTTAACAGGCTTGGGTTTGGTTTTATAAGAAAGATAACGACCGTTATCTTTTATTAATAAAAAGATAACGGTGTTAGAGTTTAAGGGTTTATTTTGTGATTTGATTTAACTTTGAGGGAGTGTTTTGGGAAATTTAGGTGTTGTCATTTTGTGTGTTGACTTTGGTTGACCAAGGGTTGACCAATGGTTGACTTTGAAAGCATTCTTCCGTCTCTTGTACACTCTTTTCCATTCCCGTGTCCGTGTTTGTTCGATTTTGACCGTTTTCTTGCGATTTTTGCATTATCCGTACCTACACAATCACAAAGACAAAGTAAACAATATACAAGCATTTTAAGCACAATTTTGTCTTTTAAGGGTCATTTTTGATATAAAACGGATATGTGTTTTCACACATATCAAAATTCCCCAAACTAAGCGATTGTGTGTCCTCACGCAATATTATATGCTTTAAAACCAATTACCTCAAAACCTCCCCAAACTAAATCTTTGAAAAGTAGCAAAGACTTTTGTGGAGAGAGTTAACAAATCACAAGTTATAAAACACCCCATTTTCCTATTTTTATAAAAAAAATTGACTTTATATAGACTTAGAATATTTTGACTTTCGTTATTTCCATAACTGTTAGGGATCATAGAACAAGATGCATTTC